>CM067507.1:31818778-31908778 GCA_034509495.1 Acestrorhynchus altus
ATGATGATGATGATGATGATGATGATGAAGAAAACAAAAACATCAAGATTGAGACTGATGAATTATGTTGACTGTTGATATTCAGCCATTCCTTTACATTTATAGGTTTATTTAGGATGATGTAGGTTAGACAGATCGTATCTCCTCAGAGCTTTAGATCCTATCTAGGCCGTGACCCTGCTGGTGTGGATGGTGCGAAACCTGCTGGAGCTTTACTGAGATGTGGCCACGTTTCACTGCCTTCAGATCATGTGGATTCTGTTCGTTCGTTCGTTTGTTCGTTTCTGGGGATGTTGCATATAAATACCTAACTATTCCAAATACAGATAAATACCAGTAAATAAGAGAGAATATGTGGAAAAAAAAATTAAATACAGAGAGATACTTTAACTGAAAAAGTTTTAAAAACAGATTGATATACAGGTATATAAAAGATTGCTAAAAAAAAAAGTCATAAAGAGTATTAAATAAAATCAGTTAATGTTTGAAAAAAGAAAAAGACGTGTGGTGTTCATTTGCACGGGTTTTGTGTTGATTTTTACAGATCCAAAATAATCCAAAAATATGTGCTCCAATTATTTTTGGCAATAAAAAAAAAAGAAAAATCATCATCAGGCCAAAGGCATGTCTGAGTGTGTGTATGGCTGTGTGTGGAGGGTGGAGTACTCACTGTGTGGAGCCAGGGTTCATTATTAAATACAGCCTTTATGTTGATTTGGAGAAGCAATAGAGAAACAATACTCGAATATATACATATATAATCAAATGCATAATAATTGCATTTTTATTAATTAAATGATTCATACAAAATCATTTGAACCAATAGAATTGATGAGCATGTTGATTTACATATTAGGCAAGTGAACAGTCAGTTTTTGCATTACTGAAGCTGATGTGTTGGGCAAGTGTAAAGAATCTGAGCCCCTTTGACAGCCATGTGTGTGATGCTTAGACAACTGGGTCAGAAAACCTCAAACATCAGGCAGGTTTTCTGTGGTGCTCTCGATATGTACTGGTCAGTACTGATGCAATTCATTGATTCACAGAGGCGCCACACCACGGTTTACTGGACTGTGCCTTGGTGCCAGATAGACACCTTCAGAGGTCTTATGGAGTCCATGCATCCACGTGCAGATGGTTTTAATGTTATGGCTGAAAGGTGTAAATACATTATTTAATAGTGAATGCCTTTCAACCCACAGAAATCTGCTCTCAGAATAGATTACGTTGTTAAAAGGAATCCAAATCAGCATTTGGATTGAAATATGGAATAGGAGAGTGTGAAGCCTCACACACCGCTTCTCTGGACAGAGTCGGATGCCCAGTTATAAGCTGCCTTTTTTAAATAATCAATAAAATATGAGCGCGTGGGTTTTTTACTAGTGAATTATTTACATTCCCGTATCTCTAGAAATCTGGGCTATAGCCATTGTATCGATGCCGAAAACAGACATCTATAAAGTTAATCTTAACACTAAGAATATTTCTTAAAATAACAGTTAAAATAATAAATCACACACATGTTGTTTATATCTGTTATTTCTGTTTCCCTTTAAATTGTATTAAATTATTTTACACATATAACCATCCATATATGTATATATATATATATATATAGTGAGCATGAATTTATAATATTTATTTATTATATATATTATATGTATAATAACAAAAACTTCCCCCATTCGTTTTCCTCTGAGGTTAATTTGATGTGATTTTTGTTCTTACATCACGTAAACGATTACTCAGCTCTACTAGCCCCTCTCCTTCCCCTCCGCGTGCATTCACATCACGAAGACAATATGGAGAGTTCAACACGAGGCAGCCTTTGCTTTTTTCCCCAAGTGAGCAAGAACAGATTCTGCTGTCATGTTCCAGCAGGCTTGTTAAAAGAGCTGCAGCTAACGCTTTGGGAAATTAATGCAGTATGCCCAGTTTTTTTATTCAAGCACAGCTTGAAATATTCATGAAGCTATCAAATTAATCAGCACCGATATTGGCACCGTTATGGGTCAAAGTTAATAATGTCCACAACATATCTCCTGACAAGCCACCAGCATCAATAGAAGCCACTGCTTGAGAGTGCATGTGAGAGTAGGCTAGATATTCGTTGGAAACTGGGTTACCAGCCTTGCACACTGTTCAGAGGAGACTGGCTCAATTATCAGTGCAGTGTGCTGCACCATTTTCCAGTTGGGGTTGGCACACTTGATCAAAGTGCCAAAGCCAGTGCCAGCTACACATGGTGGCCGCTTTGCCACTTGCTTGCACTCCTGATATAGGAATATAGAAATAAAGGGTTCCTTGAGCAATGCCATAGAACAACCAATTTTTTTTGTGAAGAAACATTCAATGGTTCTTTATATGCACACGTCTCTTACAAAAATTGTTCCTAGTGGGACCAAAAATGGTGGTTCTATTGCATCACTCAAAGAACCATTTGTAGAACCTTTCTTTTTAAGGAAGAAAGGGTCAAACTCTACATTACTGATGAAACTTGACCTGGTTAATTTTGCAACATGAGAATGAGAATGATATGGACATCCACAGCTACACAAAGACTTTGTTCTTCTGCAGCCAGAGAGAACAAAGAATCATGTTGAGGACCTGCAGTTGTAGGGATGTGCTAGATGGTGGGCGAAAAAAACCACATATGTTGATTTACACAGTCAGACGTTAAACACAATTTGGGAAGTGGTGCCTCCATGACCCTGTCACCAGTTGTCATATAGTGGCCATTTGTTTATTGGCTCGTCTTCTGCTGATGAAGGAAGGGTTGAATCCTTCAGATGATGTATAGAATGAAGTTGCATGACCTGACCAGATTTGCACCATGCACTGAAAAAGATGATTATTGTGGTCATCTGTAGATAAACCAATGCTTTGGAATTCTCACAGGAGATGATGAGGATGAGGACCTGTAGTTGCAGTTCAGTCTTGGTGGTATTCAGCCTCAAATTGGGGGACGATATCCCTGCTGGACATCCTGAGACATAAACCAGATACAGTACCAGTCAAAAGTCTGGATACACCTACACCTACTCTTCATCCTTTACAGGACAAAATAATGTGTCTGTCCACTTCTATATTAAACACATGGAAGTGTTTTTGTAATAGTAATAAATAGAACATTTGGTTCATACAGTATTACTGTATAGAACTGGATATATAAACTATACTGAGGCTTCCAGGGGCTGTGTCAACCTTGCAGGTGTCCCAATACTTTTGAGCATATAGTATATACTGTTATCAAGATATAAATGTTGATATGACCAATACATTCAGTCAAGTGAGTCCATACTTTTGACTGGTACTGTATATTGGTTTATGCGGTCAAATATTTGACATTATTTGCAACATATATAAACAGAGGACAAATATTAGTTAAATTTGACAAACAACTCTACTAAGTTAGGAACTATCCAATCATGAATGCCAGTTAGATGTTAACCTTAGAAAAGACACCTGACCTGCAGCTTTGTCTCCATTACATTCTGCTGACTGACTCTCTTGTTCTTGAGAACACAAAATAGAAATGCCTATAGCAGAGCAAGGCCAGCTTTATAATGTTAACTTGCCCTGATGTTTGTAGCTCTCTCAGCAGAGAAGTCATAACTATGATTAATCAGCTGTCATTGCAGGGCTTTGTAGGAGAAGGACACACTATACTCATCTGCTGCAGAAGGCTCCCTGTTAACTGCCAGGGGCCTGGTGAGTTTGTTAATTACTTTATTAAAATTTGCCTTGAGCAAATAAATGAAGAAATCAATCAAATTACCTTCACTGAAACAACTTTTCATAGAGTGTGTCATTGCACTTCATATGGAGTAACACAGATCAGAGGGGCGATTAAGACTCTATAAGGCTGTTATAGAGATGCCGAGCATGTCCAAGATTGCTACATGTGCTGAACAAACACATCACCCTAATGGACTTCTATTGGCTGTGTAATTCAGTATTATCTAAAGTTGTGCATGTTAAATACTCCTAAAAGGAAGTCTGAAAAGGAAATATCCAGAGGAGCTGCTCAGCTTCAAGATGAATCACAAGATGTGTTTAAATAGAAAGGTGGTAAGTACAAGATTGGAGTTGGTTTGGTGAAGATGGATTGGTTGACACTCAAACTCATATAATGGAGATGTATAATGCACCGCATGGTGCCCAGCCTTTATTGTGCATGGAAAAACAGATCATGTATGGGTGTAAAGTGAATTATGACCCATTTCTGCCTTGGGGACAACCAGAGCACATTGTTCTCCCTTCAACTCCTGATGAAGACCTGCTCTTCGGGGGGTAATCAAAAATGTATGACATTTTCCTGTCATAACTCTCTCAGCCAGGAAACAAGCTGGCCATAACATAGAAGATGTGGCAAACATAACACCAGTTTGATGAGCCCTAAAGAGTGCTCCACATAAAATCCATAATTTAATGGGTTATCCTTTGTAAATTAGTTTGAAAAGATCTGACCTAAATGGGATTAGTATCTGACCTGAATGGAATTAGTGGCTTGATGTGACTTGATCTGAGTACAAAGACCTAAATGTCTTGACATAAATGATTTAGGCTTATTTAGGCTTATTTAGGTTTTTTGTTAGTTTGCTTGTTTTTTAATAAGAAACAAAAGGCCTTTGACTTGATAAGAAAATGGTGCACGTTTTGAAGAGCTATGGGTTTCCAAATTTTTCATTTGTTTATCTGGAACACTCTTCTCTCAAATGAAATACGACATTCACTGGATTTGCTTCCATTTCCCTTTGGAACACTGACAGCTTGGTTCCCATGACCTAGGTAAATCAGCAGGTTTGATTGATGTGTACCAGGTACAAAAATAAGGCAGTAAATCTCCATTGTCTGCAGTAATACGGATCCACCAGAAGAAAGTGACAGTGAGAAACAAATTGCATGATACTGAAGTGTGAAAATGGAAGAGGCCAAAGAACCGTTTGGTTAAACATATAGTTCTAAAACAAGGGCATATACAAGGGCGTCTCAGGGAACTAGAATATGGTGAAAGTAAATTTCCTTAATTTCATTCAAAATTTCATTTATATTACTTCATGCCTTTTGTTTCACATTTTAACATGCATGGCTTTATGCAAACCAGAAACCCTGTTTCCCCACATTATCCGAATATTTTATTTTGTGTATGAATAAATTACTATTTAAACACTTTAAATGTGGTGTCTAGTGGCAAGAAAAGTAGATTCCAGAACTTGGGAGAGCTTCACAATGAGTGGATTGAGGCTGGTGTCAGATATCTCCAGGAAGGGGGATACAACTGCAGCATTTCTAATATCGAGGCACTCCTGAACCACTGACAGTGTCAGAAGTGTCTTACCTGGGCTAATGAGAAAAAAAAATCAGATGAAAGTAAATTCTGTATTTTATTTGGAAATCGTGGAGTCATAGAGTCTAAATGTAAGCTTCTGGAATCTGGAGGAAGAAGGCAGAGGCTCATAATCAGTGGGACATTTCTACAGTCATCTGCTGGTGTTTTATCAACTCCAAAGTCAGTGCAGCATCTACCAGGAGATTTTAGAGCACTTCATGCTTCCATCAGCTGATAACCCTTATGGAGATGCCAAATTGCTTTGCCCACAGTGCCAAAATTTCTCATGTAGCTTTTAAAATATTCTAATAATTTGAGATACTGAATTTCTGATTTTCACGTGCTATAATCCATTCTGACCAAAAGTGAAAACTATATATGTCACTTTACACACAATTAATAAAATATATATGAGAAATTCTTTGTATTTAGTGCATCAGTAATCTGAGTTGTCACTACTAGAGGTAACATGCTTTGGCCGTATAGTCAGGTAGAGCTATCAAATGGGTGCACCTTGAACAGAGTATAGCCCATCTACAGTGTGCCCAGCCAAAATATTCAGTTATAAATTCAGTCCATGTTATGTGCCACTACCCTCATTTCCATGTGCCATTTATATAAGAACACCATCACTCACAGAACACCAAAGTGGTGCGAAGACGTGCAATTAGCAGAGCTTTGGTCATTCCGACTACAGAAAATCTGTGCACTTTATGTCAGATGTGTCAAAAATTGTGATTTGCGCTACCTGTCAGAACGAACCTTAATCGTAAATGCCAAACATATTTCAACTTAAAATACGATACAAAAGTTCGACGTGTTCACATTTTAGTTAGGGATGATAAAGGTTTGTTCAAGATACAGATGATGCAGTTAATATTATTGGCTTGGACAAGGGAGGAACTTGTCCATACTCACATATATCATTTACATTAATAATACATTAAAGCAGAGCTTCTCAACCCTGATCCTGGAGACCCCCTACCTTTCACATTTTAGTGTTTTCCCTGATATGACCCACTTCAGGACTGAAAGAACTTTTAAATTAACTGATTAGTTGAATCATGTGTGTTGGGAGAAGGGTAAGCAATAAATGGGCAGGGCAGGGTGCCTCCAGGACCAGGGTGGAGAAACACTGCTTTAAAAAACAATCAAATGGTTCCTTATAGAAATGAATATTGGTTCTTCTATGACATGTTAGCACCTTATTTTAAAGACAGTCTAGTTTAAAGTGCAGTCTTCACAGATGTCTCTAAACCACTGGCAAAAAAAAAAAAAAGGACCAAAAACCCAATTCAGATATAATGACACATCCCACAGATGAATCATGACTAGGACACTGGGCACACATGCAACATCTCTCTGAGGAACTGATTCATAAATAGGCACATTCCCAAGACAGTTCACTGACACTTCATGACAAGCTAGAATGGCAGCCAAGAAACCTTTCAGCATTGGCGGTTTTATCTCTTGCTCAGTGTCTTCTACAGAAAATACGATACAGCTGCAATGAAGCACTAGGTCAACATAAAACCACATAACCACATACACTTTTGAACATGTATTTGCTAGAGGCTTAACATTTTACAGTGTTTAGAATAATGTTGAGACCAAAATCTAACCGTATTAGTTCAACTCAAACCTCAGCAGCTCATATTCACACAAGAATCCTATGCATTAAATACTGAAGTCAGGAGTCAGGGGACTGACACTTGTCTCTGCTCTATGATTACTACCGGCTCCCTTCTGTACACCGATAAGCCAACACATTGAAACTACTCAAACATAAAATTAATAGTGCTGAATATTTGATAACAGTGCAGGTACAAAAATAAGGCAGTATATTGGCATTGTCTGCGGTAATATTGATTCACATTTCATGAAATGTGAAAACAGAAGAGGCCAAAGAGCCTTTCTTTGGTTGAATATATGGTTTTAAAACAAGCCAGGTTGCAGTCAGTTTGGGTACGCTTTTTTCACCATATAGTGTGGGTACATACACAAGGGCATCTCAGGGAGCTAGAATACGGTGGAAGTAAATTTGGTGAAGAAATGTTTTCCCATAATTTTATAACAAACCTGAAGTGTGATTCATATTACTTCTTGCCCTTTGTTTCACTTTTAACAAGTATGGCGTTCATGAAAGTATGGTGTTTATGAAAACCAGAAACCCAGTTTCCCACATTATTCAAACATTTTATTTTGTGTTTGAATAAATTACTATACAAACACTACATGTAGTTCAGCACGCTGAACCACAGTCATGGGGAAGACTGCTGACCTGGCAGTTGTCCAGAAGATGCCCTTACATACAGGGTAGCCACAGAAGGTCATTGCTGTCAGCAGTCAGGGGACTGGCACTTGTCTCCGCTCTACGATTACTACCAGTAACATTATGTACACTGATAAGACAATATATTAAAACTACTCAAACATGAAACAAACTATGCTGAATATTTGACAACAACATTGTATAAGGTCTTGGGCAGAGACAGGTCCATACATATTTGGACAGAGACTTTTTTAATGCTGCCACTGTAGTTAGCACATCAATAGGTTAAAATGATGCAATCGTGATTGAAACTTAGACTTTCAGCTTTAATTTGACAGTCTGGGGTGGGGTGTTATTCTGGCCTGGTCTGAAATTTGTATAAATGAGACCAAATAATTACTTTAATCGTAGAATGCATACTAAATATATATCTGCATATGCACAAATCACTGACTTAACCCAGGCAAGCAAAACTGAAATGACTTGAAGTACTAACTGTACAACCTAAACCTACACCTCAACCTGAAACTAAGCCAAACCCTAACCCTAGTTTTAACTGTGCCTGCATGAGTATATATATATATATATATATATATATATATGACATGGGACACTTTATTGGAGCAATAAACACTCAGGAAATCACGTACAGTATCAAGTACAGTATGAAGAGCTATGTCACATGCAAGTGCCATAATAGTGCATGAATTTAAGAAGATCTGCAAAAATTAGACCCCAGGGGGTTAATGACAGGGTTTCTCAGACAAGATGTGTGAGCAATTTATGTATTGATTAATTGACTAAATATAAACATGTCTAAATGACTATTCTGTGCGGTCCATACTTTTTCCTGACTCATTAATTGCCTTGGCAGTGTGTTTAAGGTCATTGTGTGCATTCATTAATTTTCTGCAGTTATGTTCATTGTGCTTAGAAAGAGTTTATTCTCATCTTCCAACCTGGTCACCGCAGACCGCTGTTGGAGTGCAGCAGGGTCGTTTTCCTTTAAAGGTTGCAGCTACATTGCTTTTCCTGTTTTCCGGACTATGTCTCAGATTCGTTTCTTCTATAAGAACCTGATTTAGTGCTAATAAAAAAAAATACACAAGCAAGCGTGGTGATCACAATCATTGGAATCCTTATTCCAACTATCATGTAAGGGAACCAGTTCGGGACAACTTGAGCTCGATAACTTGGTGGAATATACCACCAGAGTCAGGAGACATAAATCCAGGGCTGCAAATGATCACCACACAGTGAACTGTAGCAGGCACTGGTAAATGACATGTTTTGGAACTACTGGACCACTATGGGACCATGACCAGTGCCTTATAGACAACTGGAGTCCATGGCTTCTATGACATATTTCCAGTTTACATGTGAAATAAATTTAGATTGCACATACTGCACATCATTTATGTTAACAACAAATGTATATAAAATAGCATCAAGTTAAAAGAACATGATTAAGAAATTATCTTTGTAGCTGCATCTTGGAATTGAACCAAATGCTCTTTCCAGTAAAGCATGCTTATAGCAAGTAGCAGAAACATTGCTCTGGATTTGAAACATTACCTTTAAGGCCCCTGGTTTCCATTTAGGAGAAGTAATCTATACTCTTGTATGATCAATATAAGGTGGATTTGTTCAAGACTAAGTGCTTGCTATGCAAAGGTAAGCTCTCTGTGATGATCTGCTCTGACACTGAATAATCAACAAGATTCATAACCGTCCGCAGCCACTGCAGCGAGTTGAGGGCATAGAGCCAAGTTTGACTTTACTTGTGTCTTCTCCTCACTGCCTCTTTCTTCCTGTCCCCTTTAGCACCTTAGGTAGAGGTAGCTTAAGGTTGCCAGGAGAACCTTTTGGTAAATTTGCTCAAGCTTTTCAATTCCTCATTAAATCAAGGCAACCATCATGCACTTTAGCAGTGATATATGACTGCAACGCAGCTCACAGCTGTAAAAAATGACTTTGGAGGTTACCCTGACCTATTGGATATCAGCGGGGCGCTGGTCTAAGCTGCTGAAGAAATGTGCTCTGCAGTATGTCTGATTAATAAGAAACCTTTTCCTCTCTAACTTTTCCTGTGACGGAAGAAATTAAAAGTAAACGAGTTGCATCAACACAGGCTTTGTTCTCATTCCTCATCTGAGAAGCTAAGTTAGAGGTCACTATAAATGGATGTGGAGTGAATCTGGCACCCTGCCATTTCCTCTTTCACCAGAGAGGTCCGATGAGTTCAAAAGAAATACACCTACTAATTTTTTAATATTGGTTGACCAGGTTAAAACAGCAAGCTATAGGCACTGTAACTGCAGAATATCCTGTTCCAGCGTTCAGAAAAGGGGAGTTCAAACCTGCCATGGAGGAAAGCAACACTAGCTGATCAGCTTTTATCATCCGAAGAGATTAAATTGAATTGATTTTAATTGATTGAATTAAAAACATATGAACTTTCATTCATGTGGAAGTAAAGTACAGGTTTAAATCAATGCAATTCAGACCACTGCTCCCTTAAACACAGCACTCAAACTGAATAACTACAGGTTGAACTTTCCTTTCAAAAGCAGTGAAGTTGAGGGGCTTTGCAGGACGAAGAAATCCTGTCAGTACTGCTCAAAATAAAGCATGTAATCAGAAATAACACTGTGAAGTACTATTTACATGCACCATCTTAAAACATCAATCAATTAAAGATGATCTTTTCAGCTTTTAGACAAACATGATACTAACCTTCCACTGCAAGTGTTTGTCCTCAGGCAAGAAATTATCTTTTTATACCCAATGCTCTTTCACACACTTTTATTTTTGATGATGGGTTTATTAGTGAACTGAGCCACCCCCCCCCCCCCCCAACCCCCACCTCTCATCAATATTTTTGCAATGTGTGAGAAATCAAATCCTAAAAGCAATGCTCCAAATCTATCAGAAATCCTTCCACTGACAGTAGAGACAGTTATAAATTCAAACTCTTTTGTAATAACCTTGATTTTGGAAGAAACGATGAACAATCAGATCTCCCAAAACCTTTGTCCATATAATATATATAAATTGTGGGGTGCTCCTGGTTCCTGGTACCCATGGGTGCCATCAATGTGTGAGGGTACTGAAGGAGAAGCAAACCTTGATCCAATATTTGGTGCTATGCCCAGCCCAATGTCAAAAGTGCCTACAATGGGCACACATGGGCAACCTGACTGGACTAGCCTAGTCCAATTAGTACTGTTTATGTGCAGCATGTGCTGGATCCACGTCAGATCAGCAGCAGACCATCCTCCCAAGTGACAGAAGTGACTGCTGTCAAACAACCTGCTTTCAGTCTATTAGCAATAATAAATATTTTGTAGTGATGGAGTTCCAAAAGAGCAAATGAAATAAGCTTTAGTGACATTTACCTTCAACTCTAATGTAAAAAATTCTTTTTTATTGCCACTGGGTTACATTGTCCAGTTGTGATCAATTTCAAAGCCAAATTGCATTCCATGGAGTGCATATAATTTTCATATAAAACTATGGATCTATTGGATTAGTTTTACCTGAGGAGGTATTGGAATGTAAGTGATTTGAAATGAGATCTGTGATTTCAATCCAGTACACATCTACAGTATAGTTTTCAGACTGGCAGTATGGTGGTATGCATTATGCCCAATCTACAAATCTCCCAGTAATCTTTTAATAACAGTGATTTTACCTAATGGTAATGTAATGGGTATTTAACATGACTATGCACTGTATATGGGGAAGTACAGGTATTTTGTCTTGAATGAATTAATCAGTCAGTCCAACAAATGAGATTTGGTCATCCTACCAAATCCCACTCCACTCCCCCACACTCAACCCCAATCCATCACACCCCACCTTACCCCAGTCTACAAACCCATCCCCATCCTATCCCACCGTACCTCATCCCATCAAAACAAATCCCATCCTATCATACCCCATCCTGTGTGGTCCCACCCCATTCCTGAGCTGGTGCATGTGGGGGAAATGGAAAACATGGTTGACCAGCTAGACCAACTCATATCCAAGCACATAAGCTATATAATGGGCTTCGATAATTGGTTCTGTGGTATCAACAGGCATTATCTGGTATCCCTCCAGGTCTGCTACAGGCAGCAAATGTGCGATAGTGTTTCAGTTGGAATTTATATAGAAAAGAAAAAAAACATTACTCCACCAGGGATTCGGTTGTATCATCCATAATATGATTTCCAGCAGCCAGTGCCCTCTTACTGAGAACCAAAGAAACAGAAGATGAAATAAAGCACTCTGATATTGTATTTCAGGTGATCAAAAAGAGTGTGAGATAATATAAAAAATAAAGGAGTAAATAATTAATACCCCAAAAAAATAAATGAATACATGAATTAAAAGGAGGATGGTTCTCTTTCCACATAGACCTCTGATGTTGTGTGCAGTACTGCAGTCAGCATCATGCCCATATTAGGAATCTAAGCTGGGTTTATCTATGAGAAAAATAAATGGAAATTTTAGAAAATTGCTGCTCTCTCTTCCTGTTGTAAACAGTAATGTTCCAAATCCAACACACTTTACACCACTTTCCCCACAAATACCATGATCCTCAGAACTACTCATCGTCAGTAGACACTGTTGCATGAAAACATGGCAGCTATTAAACTCCAGAACTAACAAGTCATTCCTTTCAAGATTTCACAAATCTTGCTGATTTGTTTGGGGTATTTTGGTGAGGTTGTAACCATGAAGCCTCACTGTTAGAAGTACAAGATTCTTGAGCAACATTTGGAGGTTCTTCAATTTGAAACCATGTCCTTTGAATGAAAGTTCCTTGAAGCACCACCTTAAGAGGTTCCTCCACAGTTTCAAATTGAGAAAATGTTCTTCAAGGATCTTATACTTTTAACAGTGTAGAGAACATTATTAGGAAAAAAAGCATGACCACAATAGGTGTATTTGCTTGTACAAACACTATAAACACACACATGTGGACACACCTTCTAATAAACACATTCATTTGAAGTTGCACAGACCTCAAGCTCTATAACAGTGGTTCTCTAGAATGACATACAATACAATGACATTACTTGTTTTAATGGTTTACTTGTATAATTGTAGTATTAATTAGAAGATGATCATAAAGTCCCTAAATTATATGTATTATATTTGAGAAAAATTGATTAGAAGGATATTGGCTAAAACTCTATATTAAAATTAGTCTGAATTGGGGAAAACTAGAAGTAGAACTGAAGGCCTAGTTCAAATAATTGTGGTTTACCTCTAATGTTTACACATTAAACAGGGCTGGACTTCACATAAGCTTCTTAGAACAAAGATGTTTCTTAAGTGGTAGAACAAGCATAACACTAAACACTCTGGTAATTAAGAAGATCTTCACATTAAGATGATTTTGTTAATATTGCAAATGATTTTACTGTATTTGCAAACTCTAACACAAGTATTTTACCACCAGTAAGTTATAGTACAACCCCTGTCTTTGACCTCTTAAAAGTCATGTGATATATAAGATCCACTGACTTTCAGAGGAACAGAAACTAGTTATCATGTTCCATGACCTGTGCCATGTCCCATGGAAGGTAAGGAATGTAGGAAATGCAGGTGGTATGCAGTTGCTCATCTGTTTTCACAGACAACTGTATCCAGACACTGTTGATCAGAATCTTTAGCACCCACTGCGCTGTCTACTATGGACGGTAATGCATTCTATGACATATTCCTTAATATAATGCACTCATTATATTAAGTTCAATACCTGCATAACTCGCATTATGTACCATCCCAGAGAGCAGACACCTTTGGGCCAGTCTGGGCCAATTTTGACACTTACAGCTTGGATGTGGGCCACATTTGGGCCAAACATTCATTGCACCCACTCTTATGTCTTTTTCAAACTGTGATAATTCACATCTCCTTGTCCTGAGCACGCTGGTCAGTGTTAAAACTCTGGGACAAGATAGCACCTCACAATTTATATTGGTGTGGGCATTCCACTTCGTGATCAATTTACAAGATAACTTCTAGCATGTCAATATATATCTTCAAACAAGACATTCTTTACATCAAGTTGCACAAAAGTAAAGATTCATCTTATTGTCCATTGTTTATAGGGGATCTGTATCCTCAGAGAGCTGTACGCAGTCTAAATACCAGAAATGTTGCTGTCAAAAGTCAGAATCCTGAACTTTTGACTTTTGAAAAAGATGCAGATGTGTACCAGAGTGTCAGAGTGCAGCGGCATGAAGTAAAGGGTGAGAAAGTGGAAGAAGTTGGAATAAGGAATGAGTGTGTTCACAAAACATATAGGGAGGAATATAGAGGGAGGTGGAGAGAGCGAGAGAGGAGAGGAAACCAGACTAATTGCCTGAGCTGTGGGGTCTGCGGCCGTTAGAAGCTGCGCAGTGACATTAAAATTGATTTCTTTTCTTGTGCGCAGCTGCCACAGATCACCTGCACCGTTGGAGATAGATCACAGTCTGCCTGCTTCAGCCACAGGAGCTGGTCATGCTGAGAACACAGGGTCAGCACTGTGGCTATTCACAGAGCCAGAGAGAGAAAAAAAACAAAAAGAAACTCATGACAAGTACAATACATAGAATCTCATTTTCATGAGGATATAAATTAGGGCTGTTGGTTGATTAAAAAATTAACTAATTATGATTAATCACAAAATGTTAGTACTTGCTTGCATTTTTGTGACAGAGACATATTGTACTGTATTTTATTTTCTCCGATGTTTTTGATTTAAAGTCTTTTAAACTGCTGAATTAAAGTTTCAGGGAGAGCTTTATCTCTGAACATGATGAAGCTTGGACGTACATTACTGTAGCTCAGCGCACACCTATAACCCAACATCTCCATATTCAGCTTCAGCTATATTTAACAGAAACATGAATGGATTAAGCAAGGTAGGAGAGCAGTAACTGTCCCAAACTTGTACTCCACGTGAGCAGCGGGCCTGTGTTTGTAAAAGAGAGAGAGAGAGAGAGAGAGAGAGAGAGCGAGAAACATAAATTTCAGAATAAATAAAATGTAATCTACCTTCTGAACTCAACTAAAGATGTGTTACAGCTCTGAATAAAAACCCTAAAACAAAATGATTATTATTAGTTTGTTTTTCTGAATTGAATCATGTGCATTAACCTGTTAATTTTGACAGCACTAATAAACATATGTAGGTCTGTTCTTTATGAAAGCAAAAGGACAAAAGAAAGAGGACAATGAGAGGCAGGGGGGACTAACAAGTTACATATAGCAATACTTCTGAACCACTACAATTCCCAAAATGTCAGTGGTATAAAGGTTAGGTGGCAAACACTTCTGTACCCTTTTTACTCTAATAACTATACTGTGGCTGTTCGTTTAGAATACTGTACATAAAATATTACACATCTATTTACATGTTTTGCAGTCTACTCTTGGGCTGAATTTGTTGTTTCACTTGTTATTTATTTGTGAACAGTGGAACGGCTGATTTACAATCGGTGCAATTGAGATCTTTTTATAGACCAGATGTGTTTAAATAAGACATGCTCCTTTAACATCCTCTCTAACCATTTCTAATGATCTGCAGCTGATGAGCTGATTCTAATTTTACATATTTATTTGTAAGAAATGTGGGGTGTCCAAACCTTTCCATCACAAACATGTACATTTCTATAAATGACATGTTACGAATGGTTTTTAAGAGGCATTTCTTCAGATGTATGTGTTTAAACAATCCACACTAAAAGCCAGACAGGAGGCAAATCTCAGCAATGACATCATTCTTCTTTCAGTGTTATGTCTCCATTTCGTACCCCTCCCCCTTCCCTTTCTCAGTTACATCATTTTGCAGGGATAACAAGGAGCAGAAAGGTTTTCTCACAAGGGTACAATCTGATCAAGCATTCCATAGCAGTGCGGAGCAAAATGTCTTCATCACTTTCTGTCAGATGTGAGCTTTGCAGCAAAGCAGACGATGACGGCAATGGAGATACTTTCAGGCAAACGTGGCTGCCTCTGCAAACTGCCATGCACCACTTTCTAAAAATACCTGCCCTAAATGCGCAAAATTAACATGGAATCACACTGGAGCAACGATTCCATCTCACTTCATACTCCCAGACACCCAAACACCCAGCAGGCTTCATTTCTAGCTATTTTAGGAAGTCTCATGTTGCTCAGATAACATGAAACAAGAAGTAACAAGATGATTTGTTATATATACACATACATATCTACACCTGCTTTAAGCTGTTACTATGACACAGATGTGTAAATGGATGCACAGAGTCCAGTCCCTGTAGTTAAACATAACATAACCTATTGGCACCATGCTCTAACCCTGTCGTCTGTGCATACATGCAGACGGAGACACACATAAACACACACACACACACACACTGACGACAAAAAAAAAATATTGAATGCATGCAGTTTTGTCTCAGACAGATATGTAAATGATCACACGTGTGGGTCACTGGGTTTTGATTAAGATACTATAAAATGTTTCCCCTGTTGTACTATTAAAGACTACTTTTGGATAGTGTACCCCTTGGTTAGAGACTGTTAACTGCTAGACATGCCTCACATGATCACTTTTGTTCATTTGACAGATATTAAGAGAAAGATTATTACTGGACTGAGAGAAGCAGGATGGTCATTTTGTCCACCATGAATTGGCCCAATTGCAGGTGTGATGATCTGGGAAGCCAGTGCATCACTTTTCCATCACATGGGGTATCACACATACCCATATGTGCCTAGGGGTGAATTTGGCATGGCCAGTTCACTTACCGTGTGTTTTTAGGATGTGAGAGGGAAGTAGAACAGTGCTCAAAAGAATTTTAAATATTTTCTCTTCATTTAAATTCCATATATTTACTTTCTTCATAGCCATGCATTTCCAAGTTCCTGGAATAGTGACGTTTAGCTTGTTTAGACTGGTCACTAAGCTTCCACTCTCAGAATATTGGTTTTTGTTCTCCCTTACTGCAATAGTCTAGAGAAACAGTGACAGACAAGGAAGTCCAGAAATGCACCACTGACCTGAAAATGCCTTTGGCATGAAACTCATTGTGGGAAAAATGACTCGGTAATAACAAAAATACACATTTCATGTTGTGTTCCAGGAGCTATTCTATTCTCAGGCAGTCGGGTAAATACCTGAATGAATTAGCATTTCCAAGAGCCCGCAGGACTCAAGTGTATGCGTATGATTCATGTGCTCCTCAGTTTCAGTGAAGAAAACAATATGGCCTGTGTTAATATGAGAAAGCATTCACTATGAGGCTGATTATAAATGGCTCGTTGTAGATCTGACAGTGAAGCTTATTACTGCTGAGGAAAAAACTCGTATTCAGACCAAGCAGATTGGCTATATCATTTGCCATGATAAATTTGTACAGCATGATAAAAAGATAACATCTGACCCAACAAACAGCATATAATCTTAGAGACAACTGAATAGAAAAGAAAAACTCATTGGCAGTAAAAACACGTACAAAAAGAAAACATCATTATTGGACCCCCATAATAAGGCAGAGCCTGAAAAACAAGGACTTCATATTGAACAAGAGGACACAGATGTCTGACAGCTGTTTGCAGACTGGGCGTCTTTCTGGAAACTCAGTCAAATTGGAATTTCCATGGCAACTAGTTCTTACCGCCTAGGTGTTTCAGAAGTGGTTGACTTCCATGCCTGCTGGCTGGACCCATGCCTTGTCCTTGCGTTCTCTTAATGGTCTATCTTCAGCTGTCCCTGGGTGCTCTACACTGGAAAAAGACAAGCTGTCCGTGCCAGTGCATGTCGTTTTACCCTCTTCAGAGAACAGCTTGATTTCAAATAAAGCCAAAAAGGCATGTTTCCCTACTCTGTTACACCCTTTGAATCTCCTCCAAAGACAGTTTGTTTGGCAGTCCCATCGGAGCATATTTCCTTTACAAAAAATTAATTGTGCATATCAGACTGGACACTGCAGCTATATCAGCTGGAGGCTAGATTCTAATTCATCATGTATCTGTTGAGGTTTTTGGTGTACCCTTATGGAAATCTAATACAATATTGAGACAATTGTGTCCGGACACTACTTTTAAAAAGTGAGTTCAGCTCATTTTTGGTGCGCCCATCATTGCCACAGGCATTTTGTTGCACACGCACAGTGCCCATTCCAAATGGCAAGTACGTATGGTTCTTATGAAAGATACTGGACAGACATACAGGACACTGGAAAGGTTTTAAACCCTTGGTCTGACCAGCTGTTAATTCTCTGCCTCATTGCAATTGATAAACCAGGATGGTATTGGAACATCTACCTTCTGGGCAAAGTCAACACCCACTTAGACACAACAGGCAGCTCCATGAGCAATGGAATATCTGATGGGTTGACCTATCTGGTTGTGGTTCAGACATGGTTATACACAAATCAGGCATAACATTAGCATCACTGACAGCTGAAATGAAGAACACTCATTATTTTCATATCTACACTTGCATTACTGAAATTGATGCATTAAAGCAGGGAAACTGGGCAAAGATATTAACACCACTACAGTCTAACAACAACGACAGTAAAGCAAGGACTAACAAAGGTCAAACGTGGCAAAGGGTCTTAAATATATAGAGACATGGGACACATCTGGTACACAATCAAGACAGGGCATGGTTACCAAAACAGATACACCTGGGAATGGGAGGAGACATGTGCTCCGAAGCAGGAGGGGAGATAAACAGAACTATTGCAGGACAGGAGATTACCAGAACAGACAAGGGTTAGATGACTGAATCAGTGCATCTCCATAACATCAGGCAGGTCTTGAAGAGTGGTCCTGGTATGCAGTGGTCAGTACCTGCCAAAAGTGCTCCAAAAAAGGCTCACTGATGCAACTGATGAAGGCCCTATCTAATAACTTACAGGAGTTAAATGACCTCCTGCTATCAGCTTGCGGCCAGATGTTAGAATGGAAGAAGGTCTAGAAAAATCAGATCAAGAGAGCTCAGTAATCAGATTTATCGGTGAAGGTATAGAGATAACTCTGATTTCTTTCAGATTTCTCAGTTAGCACATGCATTCTTCCTGATGAGCTGAAGCTGTCTCTGATCAAGGGATGATCACCCTGAATGATTTCACCTTCCTCCTGCATTCAATTCAAGTTTTTACTGTGTGTTTTTAAAGTTCTGAATAGGATGGATCTCATCTACATAACTGAACCATACACCTCCAAGAGCATCGATGTCTGCTGACCAGCTTCTTCTGAGGGTTCCCAGAGCAAAGAAAAAACTAAACAGTGACTGAGCATTCTCAATGACAGCCCAAAAATTTCTTCTGGCCGCAATTCAATGTGCTCCTTCCCTGCTTATATTCAGACAAACCATAAAACATACCTATAGATATGAATTTCATGGTGTTGCACTACTGACAAAATCTAATTTTCTCCAGTTATCAGATTATTAGATTATATCAGATCATCATTGTTTAGGGGGACTAACACAGGAAGATGGTGTAGGATTTTGTTGACTGGTATTAATAGAATATACAGAATATGCGTCTGTAAAACTATGGATATGGACTGACTTCTGGGAACCAAAACCAACATGTTTCCACGTTAACTGAGCAGACTTGGACCTGGACCTGACTGGGACTTACAAGTACAAGAGTGTTAACATCTATGTGTTGTCCAAGAAAGACCAGAGCCTTTTGTACTTTCTAGGGAAGCCCTTTGGTGTGTGTGTGTAAAAACAAAACAAAAAAAATAAAACATCTATGGATATTGGAGCAGTCTGTTGTTTTAAGTGCTGTCTTCTGCACTGTGGTGTGCTGTATCAACACTAATGCTTGGAACAAACTGATAAAGAAAGCTGGCTCTGTTGTAGGAGTAAAGCTGGAATCTCTGGAGGATGTGGCTGAATGAAGAACTCTCAATAAGCTGCTAGCCATTTTGGACAGTACTTTGAACTCAATACGAGACAAAAACAGAGAAGCACATTTAATGCAGACTGATACAGTTGCTCTGTTATAACGGGTGCCAGGTAAGATCATTCTTATGGACTGGAATACAGCTCTACAACCAGTCCCCCTATATTAGGGACATGAGGAAGACCAGTTTGGTAACCTAAAAAAATAAGTTTATCTAAGCATCTTATGCACCATGATATTCACCAAAGCCATCAAAAATGTAATTAACTACATCATACATTTTTTTTTTTTTTGCTTACAGCACCTGGTATCCCCAGGCCATCTCTAATCCAAGTACTAACCAGACCCAAACCTGCTTAGCTTCAGGATTAGACAATGTCGGGTGTTCTCAGGGTGGTATTGCCATAGGCCACAATATACCACTACTAAGAGTCAAAGAATATTTACATGAAAGTCTGTGAGCATTGAATGCACTCTCTAGATGCTGACGTAAGCAGGATTTAGATTCAGCTTTTGTTCTGCTGAGGAAGGTGCTGCATATTTCATCATTTGACATCTGCAATAGACACTGGCTTTTCATGTCCCAGATTTGAAGTGCAACAGATTCTGTCATCGACTGAAAAAACCATGTGCAAGCTGTAATGACTCTCATGTATGATGCATTTGCCATGCTCTCCTGTGCAGATTCGGAGGGTGCTCTCCAAAGCTAAGCCAGCGCTTCGAGGTGAAAAGTGCTGTGTGGAAGGAAGAAAAATATATCGCAATCCTCGAAGGAATCACACTCCAAGGATTAGATGAAGAGGAGCATCTTCCCTATTGTTTCACAACATATTTCCTGGAATTTGCAATCTTCACAGAAGTGTCCGGATGCAAGTACGTTTTGAAAAGCAAACAGACATTTACGTGTTCTTCCACACATGGCTGTAATGACACTTGGTGATCAGTTATGCCCATTCACACACAGAGAGCATATGGATCGAGGCCACTTCTGGAAATGATATAGCATTGCTGGCTTACTATTGGCACTGGCAACCTTCAAGGTTGAATTTAAAGTCTGCAGAAAGGTAGCTCTGTGGAGAATGATCACCAAGTTTTGGTTTGCCAGCTCTCTTCAGTTATAATTCTGCATGTCTTCAGTTTGATAGTGGAGGAATGAGCAGGTGAAGACTGAGTTCGCTCTTCTGATATCTCCATGTTTGCAGCAGCTCTTAAATTGCCATTCTGTTCACTGGATCCTTTTTCAGAGCTGGTGCATGTTGTGAAAGTACAAAAAGATGTGAAGTTGCCATGCTTTCCAAAACCTACCGGACCACTCTCTGTTTCTGGTTAATAAATAAGACATTGCCGGTCAGTGGTCAATGGTCACTCCAGCACTTTGATATAGTAAATTCAATTATTTTATTCAGGAATGCTACTGCTTTCAAATAATAAAAAAAGAAATCTTAATGATTTAAAATAAGTGTATTTTGGCGATGATTAACTTCAACATTAGGAACGAATGTTCTCATTACTGCTACACAAAGCCATTTAGTGCAGTTACCTCTCTGTTCTGTCTGCTCTCACCTATTCCATTCACAATTTCCTTTCCAGGTCATGTGATCTGCTGTTTACGTTTTAATAAAATAGCCTTGATCAACAACTGCAAGTCTTAAAAAGTATTGTCACTCTGCAAAAACTGAATAACTTCCTCTAAAATGTCTTCAAACCATGAACTTGTTTCCTTGCATTTTCTATTTCATTTTGGAGTTTGCTTGACTTGCATGTGCTTCCTCCAAGTTAAACAAAGCCAGTCTTCCATATGCTTTCAAACGGCTGTTAATACATCATCAGTGAAGAGCTGATCATGCTTGAAGGGGGACTCTAATGGCACTGGCTTGCATCACAATGAGTGATGAGGGGGGCAGTAGGCCTAGTTGGCCAGCAAAAGTGAAGCCAGTTGCACTTTCTTGGACTCTAAGCCATGGATCACCAGGGATCGAATCAGTAATCTCCCGATGATTGCTGGCTCCAAGCGATTGGCCCTTCATTTACTTGTGCTACTTGGAAACAAGCGGGACAATCTCAGACTGGAACAGACTAGACAGGCAAGAGGTGATCAAGAGACTGAATTTGAAGATGACTGAAATATTCTGGATTCAGCCATTTAGCTAAATGGACCAATATTTGCGTGTTTGTATTGTTTGTTTACTGCACTATATGTGCTTTTTGGGCATGCTGATATAGCTAAAGAACCATTTCAACCAGTAGAGGGAATGAGTACGTATACCACCTACTACTATTGACTCCTGTAGACAAACATAAACATTCTCAAAGGCCGGCAAATTGCCATGCCATCTAGGAAGTTATTACATGTCTCCTTACAAGGTCTCCTGAACCCAAAAGTTTGAGCAATTACTACATCTCTGCAGCAGTGTGTGTGTGTGTGTGTGTGTGTGTGTGTGTGTGTGTGTGTATGACTTTCAGTTGTAGGTGAATGTGGTGTCTCCACAAGACCAGTTCAATAAATCCTCTGTATCAAAGAGAGACTTTAATTTTCTCCACCTCTCTCCATTTCTCTCACCAGCTCCTGTTTTTCAGATGACACAAGCACAAAACAAATAGCCGGGGGGCAGCCGAGAATGAAATATAACAAGAGAACACTTTGAGAGCGGTGAGAAATAACTTTGGGACACACATGCGGTGTGATGCGTCAACCCCGACTATTCCAAACGTCAGGGCTGCAATTTTCCAAAGGCTGCCCTGCGCCCCAGAAGAGCTATTAAGCTTAGATTCATGGAGGCCAAACCAGGTGGTACAGATGGTTCGTTATTCATTGACACGAGGCAGAATGGACAAAAGACTTGTACTCTTGTACAACAATCACAAAAGGTGTGTAGAACTCTTAATTAAGTTCGTTTCGCTCATAGTAAGGGAACTCAATAGTGAGGGAACACGACATTTTTCTCTAGTGGGACTTCACTGTGCTGGATTTGTAGGTTCACCTTCTGAACCCTGCATATTGCACATTTTAGATGATGGGAACTTCTCCCCCTTTTGCTAATTAGGGGCTGAGCTTCACAAATGGCTCTCATCTACTTGTGATATATTTAGCATCAAATTTCAGTTTCAGCAGAAACAGAAGCTTTGTGGTTTGGGACGTGGCCAGACCGTGCCTGCAGAAGAGACTCGTCCTGCGGGCTTGACTGTATCGGGGGAATTTAACGGGCCGAGTCGTGGCAGCAGCAAGATTAATATGGGTGTCACCTGGCAGGCCGGGCTGGGAGTTCAGCCTCGGCCCAGAACAGGATCTGATCTGAATACCCGCTCGATTTAATGTGCTCGCACCATCGCCTGCAGCCTGGAATTCATGCTGACTCCATCCAGATCTGCACGTGCTATATAGCTCCATACATTATCAGCTGTTAACTCATGCATTGCTGGCAGTGCCTGCTGGTGGAACCAAGAGAAGAACTGCAGAAGATATAAAATATGGTCCGTTCTTACTCATCCGTTGAATACAGAGCTCCAAAAATGAAAGATTTTCCAGGCACTATATCAAACGAAGTGTGGTGCATGCATAAAAGACTTCCATATACGATAGGTTACATAAAGATATACTAACACATGCCCTGAGGAACATTATAGATCTTGACTATGTCTATTGCTCCTTGGAACTCCTCATGACTATGAAGTCTTTAAAAACTACAACGTGGGTGCAGCAAAACATCTCTCGCTGGGTGTTCAGCTGCCCCTTTGGCAGAAGATGAGACTCTCCAATGCTGATAAGATCTGTTCTTGTGTTAACACTAGATGTGTTTGTAGTTTCATATGTTTTGATGATCTTCTCCAGACTTATGCATACACACATGACTCAAACTGTGACTGTTTCTACATTTACACAGTAGGATAATTGGTCTAAAACCAATTCACTCACCAAATCAAATCTTTTTAGGCTGCTTTCACATCTTGTTAATGTGACTTGGGGTGGGGCCTGAAAGTTCGCTGTAGAATTTTCTATATTTCTGTATAAATTTGCCCAAAAACGTCATCAGACGTCAGTAGATAAGGAGAACCAATCTAACAAAGGAGTCAAAAAAAAATTACACTTACTCGTTTATTTACTGTAAATGATCCAATATTACATATCTGTGAGTGGCAAAAACTTTAGGATTAGTAGATGATTTGAAGGTGAAATTAGAGCCTGTTATAGCAGTGTATCATGGCATGAACAAAGGACTTCGTAAGAAGCGTTACTGATTCCCATCAGGCTGGAAAAGGTTAAAAAACCATCTCTAAAGACAGACTGTGTACAAATGGAGGAAACAGCAGAGCAGCAAAGCATGGCAGGGTAGCAAAGAGAAAGCCGGTGCTCTCCAAAAAGAAGACTGCTGCCCACCTGCAGTTTGCTAAAGGTCACATGGACAAGCCAGAGGGCTATAAGACAATGTTTTGTGGACAGAAGAGACAAAAATAGATATTTCTGGGTTAAATGAGAAGTGTTCTGTTTGGTGAAAGAACATGCCACATTCCATCATAAAAAAACACTACCAATGTTTCGGGCCTTTTTTGCTGCATCTGGGGCAGGACAGCTTGCCATCATTGGTAAAACATAAAAATCTGAATTCTACCAGCAAAGACAACCCTAAGCACACATTCATTCCACCAAAGAATGTATGAAGTTACTGAATGGCCCAGTTACAGTCTTGACCTTAATTCAATACCAGAAGCAAGCAGTTCATGGGAGGAAACCAACCAACATGCACATGCATGCATGAAAGGTCCACGCTCACATTTTCATTTAATTTTCACCAGCATTACAGGAGCTGTCAGGGAGTCAGTGGCTGACAGTCAGGCTTATCATCGAGGATGCAAACAGGAACACTGTGAAAAGGGCATATTATTGACGCACGGCCACTTCCTTGGTTTGTGTCATTTGTTGCTTTATCTTATTTTATTGGCAGGAGTTTGGGTTCCAAAAGCACCTAAGAGGGAAAGATGTGTGTATGCTGCTAAAATGTGTCTCAAATGTATCTCAGACCACTTCTATCTGTTTTAAAGGTGCGTTTGCACATTTTATGTGACTTGATCTTATACAGATAAACTCCTGATACTCATGATGCAGGAAATGACCAGGTGTAAACGGGGACCATTCACACTGCCAGAAAATAACACGTCACATATGATGTAAAAAAAGATCCGATTGGGGACACTTTCACCTGCTGTGCAAGATAGCATGATAACCGAGGCATGGTCGACCTCCTATTTTGGGAACATATTGATATTGTAGTGTAATAAATAAATAATTCAAAAGCACCAATCTGATCTGTGTGACACCACAGTGGAGAGTCGATATCCCCTCACATGAAATTATACTAACATAAACATCTCTCTAACTGCTCCAGGGCAGTAGTACTCTGACCCCCACACCTTATTTCCACACCAACGAGGGTGATAGATGGTTTGTTTGCTTTTTCTTTTCGTCCAATTTCCCCCAATTGATCCAGACCATTCTCTGTGGTGCTCGCCCTGCCTCTGGTCCTGCTATTGATCCAGCCTGAGCTCCAACGCTCCTGAACAGGCGGCTGTTACAAAACCCTCAAAATAAAGTCTCATTCTCATGGAGTTAGAACACTGGACATTGCTTAATTTCCTTCATTTATAGAGCATACAGTAACTTGGTTTTAAGTGTCAATGTGCAATGAACCGCCACCACTGTACGCAACACAGATCTAAAATCTGAGACTGTAAAATGCTTGGCTGCTATATTGATCAATATCGTTATTAATTATTAAAAATGCACTGTGGTTTTCATAGAACAATATTTAAGTATGTTTCTTGGCAATTAGGGATATACAATGATATAGGAATCGTAACACCAGCAAATAATTGCTCAAAAATACTGGAATCGTCCTTGGAAAAGCAGAATATTTGGGTGATGGACAATTGCACTTAAGTAGAAATTAAATATGGAAAATACATGCAGTATTACAATTGACTATAGTGTTGTTCAAGGTGTTTTTAATCCCAATTCTTGGGGAAATTTTGATTGCAGACATGTAAATCAGATAAGTGTCTGTTTAGACACTTTCGGCACATACTTCCTTCCCCCATTGCCCTTTAAAGCTCTCAGAGGTTACATTTGGGTAGTGTACCTCTTGGTGAAAAAAATCACACTCAAAGACATTTTGTCCAGTTTGCAGACTTTGTGAGTGAGCTGAGAGAACAGGACCGAATGGGACCACCACAGAGGAGGTATTATGTGGACGCTGGGTCATTCTCAACACGCACTGCAGTGACGTGGTGGTGGTGTGATAGTCTGTTGCACTGGTTTGAGTAGATCAGACACAGCAATGTTGCCAGTGCAGTGCGGAGAATGACCCACCACCCACATAATATCTGGTCTGTGGTGGTCCTGTGGGGTCCTTCACATTGAAGAGTGTGTAGAGAAACAGATGGACTACTGTTTGCAGTGCTCCTGTGTGGTAAGAGGAGTTTACTAAAATGGACAGTGAGTGTAGAAACGAGGAGGTCATAATGTTATGGTTGATCAGTGGATGTCTCAGATTTCTGTATGTGGAGGGAGCTTACTGGATAACAACACATTTCACCACCACAAAATCACTCTGACATGGCCTGGTGTGGATTTCTGTGGAAAAGAAACACAGACCTGTTCTCAGGAAACCTTCTCTCTAACACACACAATGCAATTTAATAAACAGCACAACAGTTTTAAATTCAACTAATAGTAAAAAAAAAAAAAAAAGACTGGCATGAAATGGGTTAGCAAATCTGAAGTGGCTTAGGGCAAAAGTAACACATTAACACAAAAGCCTCATCCCCACTGGACTGGCTCATGCTCAGCAATCCGTGCACCATCCATTCAGCCTCTGATTACAAAGCATCTCACATTCATTACTCTGACTCCAATTGAGCTCATTCCCTGAAGAGGGTACCCCGCCATTCTTTTGTCACCCTTCATAAACAAGAAGGGGAGGGAGAGGTGGGGAGAAAGACCCACAAACGCATGTGCTCTAGCACACACACAGTCTCAGACAAACAGAGCAGCACAATACAAAGGATGAATTGGATGCAGCAGACTGTTCCCTTTGCTTTTTTGCCATAAATGCCATGGAGGGTCTGGGGTTTCCTCAGCTTGTCTCATTGTACCAACGCAGGCACATACTGTAGATACTGTATTACACTGCTGGCATAGAGGATTCCATTGTAACTCTGTTCACAGCTGTTTAAAATCCATAACAGCAATGACACCCAACACCAATTAATGACTGATGGACATGTCTTGGCCTGTGTATGATTGAACCAACATTACTCCGTGAGCACAGAGAGTTAAAATATGTGAACAAAATGACTAAAGCAACATTTTGTAGCAATTTAATATTTCGTGAAATAGCTGCTTTAGAATCATGTTGATGCTCCACTGACTGTAATGAAGAGAATAACACCTGTCATTCCCCCTCCATGTCAGAATGCTGCTCCAGCACTATGAATAATACTGGCATAACACTGCGTAACCCAAGTCATTTTAGTGTAAAATCCTAAAATATTACAGGGCCAGTCCACATGCTTCTTTCACTTCAGATGCTAATTCTGTGTTTCAGGTTATCTAAAAAAGTACATGTAACGCTGCCCGTAAGGGGGGGGGGGATGGGGGCATCTGCCTGTAAGGGGAAGGCATGATTTGTATTTATGGCAGTTGTGTTAAAGTGAATTACACTTACCTGGGAAAAAACAATTCTCACATAATGTTGATTTAAAATAGTGGCTGCCAATATGACTAATATAACAATGTAATCTGATCCATATTTTGGCAAAAAAAATGCATATATGTATGTATATGTTGCCTATAGGTCTATATAATTAATATATTAAGATTTCTTAACATTCATTTCCAAATAAGGGAAAAGTTGTGGACTTCATGAGAATTAGGGACTTCATGAGTTAAGGTGAAGGACAAATCACACACACACACACACATATACACACACACACACACACACACACACAACAACCATAATATTATGATCTGATCATGATTATGATTCTGTCTCTGACTTTACATCTACAAGGTGGAGAAACTAAAAGTGTGTGTCGAATAAAGTGCCAGTGAGTGGACACTGTTTAAACACTGAAGCAGTACCGCCGTACCTGGAACGCTCATACTAATGCTACACATAATAACACTCTTAACACCATGCCTGTGGGGAAGGTTTCACTGGCACTCTCTTAATTCTGTTTCTAGTTAAGATAGACATCTGTCGGGGAGGGCCTGTAAGAGCCCAGGAAGATGCAGTAGGCTGTGTAAATTGAACTTGCTTTACTGAATGATAGCAGATCATCCATAAACATCATCTCATGCCTCTCTTAATGCAGTCTCATGCCCTCTTAACTGGCTTACAGCTTGCAGTTCAGCATGCAACAGAACGTGCCTTAGTATTTGTAGATGGAATTATATGACAGGTTGAATCTGAAGCCTGAAAGGCTGATTATGCCTGAAATCGCTCATATGTACAGATATCTGAAACAGCCCAAGGCTGATATCATTTGTGCACATGTGCAGCAAGCATCCTCTCTCTCTGTTGTGTCTTCAGTCTGGATGGAAACTAAAAGTGAACCCTCAGCCTTTATAACAATGGCAATGTCACGGCAGGGCTGAGAATGACCCACCACCCACATAATACCTGTTCTATGGTGGTTCCATGGAGTCCTGGCCATTGAAGAACACTGTGAAAAGAGGCTAACAAAGTATGCAGAGAAACATAAAATAATAATAAAATATAATAAAAGAAAAATAATTTAAGGATTGACCAGACAAAAGCCAGCCATGACTTGTCCAAACATTTACTTTATTCCTCCTATAACAAACCACACATTACAGGACCTGTTTCAGCTTTCTGTTGCTCCGTTATCCACAACTATTCACAAAGCATTTAATTATCTGACTGGAGGCAATGTCATTATGCAGAACCTCAAATAGTTGTTAGGAAATTTGCAAAGCTAGAAATGAGCACAAAGCTAGCTCCCTCACTGCCCCTTCTTCCATTACTCTCCATGGTTGGCCTGAATCCATGGGAGTAAACAGCCAGAACGCCGTTTGCATTAAATCAAAGGCCATTCCCTCCAGGTGACATGCTGATGTGATGGAGGTATTTAAGTTCAGCCTCTGAGTGCTCTTGGGTGAAAGGTTGCTAGAGGCAGCTGGATAACATGAATTTAAGAAAGCTGCACTTGTATAGCATGTGAGTGAAATGAGATGGGTGACCTGGGGGAGCGACTCAAGGTCAACGGCTGGAACAGTGTGTGAGAGAATGCTGGACTTTTGCTTTTTGATCAGAACACTGCAACTGAAATTGAGTTGACAACCAAGTTCAGGAAGATCACCTGCCTTACAAAAATACAGTCCATCTTTAAATCATTGACACGTTGACTTGCACACATGGAACATCTGTGCCATGTCTGAGAAGAAGAAATTCTAAAGCTAGGCATTATTTAGACAGTACTGCCTGATACAAGGGGCATCTGTTGAGCTGTTTGTAGGCCACAGAGACGTGGACTATACTAGCAGGCCTCAGTATCTACCCTGCACCCCCAGCTCACGCTCCGCTGCCTGCTCGATGGCCTGGTGAACCACCCGAACTTCCTCTTGGGTCAGGGTTCGCTCCATGTGCCGGTACACAATCTGGTAGCAGTGGCTCAACTTCTTTGTTCTGAGGAGACAAAAACAGGAGACAGGAAACAGAAACAAAGTGAACTGTTGTCATTGTGATCAGTGGTTTCTGTGTTAGCAGTTCAGAGAATCAAAAATCAATCTGGATACAATTAAATGCAAAAATGGATTTGGGCTGGTAGACTGAACATAACCAGTTCAGTTGGTGCACATTTGAGTACAATTCTAATATGAAGCAAATTAAAATATTATAATAAATTCTCAATAATGTAGCAATTCGAGAAATATAAAAGAAGTTTTGCACTTAATTCTTAGGACCAGAGATCCACACTTTTCATAATGCGTGATCAGAGTAACAGAGTAAGTTTGGGGCATGTCCTGGTGGTTAGGGAGTCAGCCTTGTGTAGTACATTTTTGATCAAAACATGGTCAAATTCATACAAATTCCTAATGTCTATTCTGTTAATAGTTGCATCTCAAATGAGGTTTTTGAGACAATTTGTGAAGCCTAGGATCAATACAGTCTGGGTTTCCTTCTCATTGACTTTATTTTGGAACAGTCTCAACACAGAATGAACATTTACATATAAACTCCAAGGAAGAACCAATGAATGTGACACAAGTCATTGTTTTGTGATAACAGATTTTCTCCTCCCCTAAAAAAATCCATTAACATTTGGAGGGATTTCCTCCAACAGCTACAACACGAGAAAAAAAAGACGAGTGATCTTCGGACTTCGGCATGAATCTTTATGGAGCAACCAAGTGAAACAAAATGGCTGATAGGCGACTACAGCAGCAACAGCCGCTGGGATTCCAACACAAACACACAGGGAGTGGAGAGCAAGGCTTAATCAGATTCACTTTGCCAATACCAGATTTACTGTCAGGAAGATCAGGCTGGTGCCCATTGAAGTCCAAGCTCATCTGATTATGCATGGAAGGCAGGCAGGCAGATAAAAGCCAGATCTAAATCCCATAGACCCGTGTCTGTAGTCAATTATGACTTTTAATTCAAGAACAGCAGGAGCTGTTGAAATGTACATTTTTATGATTTAGGATCGGATTGTATGTATGCACGTATTAAATAGAGTTTACCAGTCAAATGACATAACTTATTTGTGGAGTAATAAATCAAACCTTGCTCTGTGCATAATGTTCTTTCTGCTCTCTGGAGATGATGTTAACTTTTTCCCATAAACTGCACTATGTTTCTGATTGCCTTGTGGATTAGAATACCATGCTGATTTTGTTGCTAAGTGACCTTACAAACCCAAGTTTAGGTTTAGATAGTGAAGTGTCATTGCTGACTTGTTAATTGGCCTACTTACAATTCAGCCTTACAGATAGCACCAAAAGGGTTATGGCAATTAGCAGCAAGTAGATGCCGTCACATGCTTTAAATGAGATTCAGACAGTTAAAGACACTGCTCACAGTGTCTAGCCTACAAAGCCAAAACTGACCAGTGTCTCCCAATCCTGATCTGTACCAAGAGCCGTTTGAGCTCCAAACACAGCTCGGCCACCCACCGTTGCTCAAAATGTATGGAAGACAAACATCTACGCCATAGGTCAAGATGGGAACTCTCTGCTTGGGAACTCTGCAGCTCCTTTAGGGTTAATGTTGGTCTCTGTGCTGCCTCTCTGATTAATGCCCTCCTTACCTGATCTGAGAGTTTTGGTGGGCAGCACTCTCTTGGCGTGATTTTTGTGGAACAATATTCTTTGCATTTGACGGTAATGGATTTAATGGTGCTGCGAGAAATCATCAGAGAGATGATTATAACCCAATATAGCTTTGTCCCCGACTTGCTTGGACATTTCCTTGGTCTTCTTGTTTGTTGCAGCCTCTGGGGCCTTTCAGAAAAGGTGTGTATATACTGACAGATCATGTGACACTTAGATTACACATATGTGGTCTGCATGTCACTAAGCATGTGACTTCTGAAGATAATTGGCTGCACCAGAACTATTTAGGGTCTTCATAGCAAAGTGGGTGAATACATACACACATGCCAACTTTCAGTATTTCATTTCCAAATATTTTTAATATATACTTTTCTCGTTTCACTTCAACAACTTAAACTATTTTGTGCAGATGCATCATACAATTCAGATAAAAATATAAACATTTAAATACAGGTTGTAATGTAACAAAATAGGTACAAAGCCAATGGGATAAATACTTTCGAAAGGCACTGTACATATAGGGAAGAAGAATCAGTGGAGTGAATCAGAAGAAAGTTAATTCACACGGTGGCTCTAAAAAGAGAAGCAGAGCAAAAACTGAACTTTTAATCAAGAATGGACAAACAATATTTATATATATATGTTTATTCTTCCCACAGCCAGTTCTAAACTACAATTATTAAAATCAGTAATGTCAAGCACCTCTTAGAGACTTTCTTTTAAGATACACATTTATTTCATTGTTTAATTGTTATACTTTATTTGAAATGATACTTATTTAACGCATTTGTTATTTATAATGATGAAGATGATATGTACACATACGGATATGGGACTGAAACATAATGTAAATTAGACATTATTTGATGTTCCAGACTTTCACCTGAGGGAATTTTCTCCAACTTGAACCTTTTGAATTTAATTAAAAACCCTGATCTTCACTGTTCTTTGTCCTAGCACCAGGGTGGAGGAAGGAACTTCCCCTGAGTGTCCAAACAGCTGAGTCACTTGTGTTCAGAATGAAGACCCATCTCTTTCAAGAGCACTTAAATCAGCACTAATCTTGTGCTTATTACAGGCTTTTGATTGCCTTTATGTCTGACTTTGTTTTATTATACATTCAGGTATACATACATTCAGATAAGTATATCTGCTATTTCTAGGTATCTATACTGACTCTTGTATTTGGCAGTAATAAGTAAATTTAAAACTAATTTTGTGAACTTGTTACAACCAACTCTCAGGTCAGGTTTTTAGAAGAACGCTGTGGTCCGGTTCGGTCCAGGAAAGTCTGCTGGAGTGAGCATTCTATATCTACTACATCTATTAATGCTAGAAATTGTTCCCTTTCAAAGGGGAAAGCTTTTTCTCAGGGAAATGCCTAAAAATAGCTACCAGATGAGTGTGATCACCAGGGAATCTCCTCTGTGAATAGCTGACATATCAGAAAAGATCATACCTAGTGTGTTGAGAAAGGAGAGATAATTACTTTTTCTGTGTAAAAATAAAATAGAGGAAGAAAAAATTGGCTTTTGTGAAAATATAATTATAGCAAAAACCAAAAATAGTTACGAAATATATTTGCAACAAATTCCCAAATGTGTGACAATAGGCACCTACAAAAATAGCAGGAAAATGTGGTGGCTATGGAATGCAACACTGCATACTTGTGGAAGCTTTCACTGGCGTGGCTCTGCCGACTCTCAGCCAGATATCTACTGTGTAAGCCCCATAAACACGAAAGCCTGACAAATTTAGGCCGCCACTGATTGCCACTGGGACACGTATGTTTCACATGGTACTCACAGCCAAAACCAGCTAATTGGATAAAGTGATTTTCTACAGCACTGAACCCTCACACACACACACTCAAATCTTTTTTCAGCTTTCTTTCTTTTTATCCATCAACAAAAAACCCCCCCGCCAAATCAGAATAAAACACAGGACCATGAAAACCTACAGAGAACATACACTAATCTTTTTAACCTTCTAAAATATCAAATTTCAGTAAATCATAGGCATCAGTGAAGCACCCTTAGAGATAGCTTTGTTCTTTTAACTGATATTTAAGTTTCATGTACACTGGCATGCAAAGGTTTAGACAACCCTCTTAAAATATCTATTACTATTAATAGCTATGCAAGCAAAACATGGCCTGACTTCTAAAAGACAAAGCTAAAAAATGATACATTTCTTTAAGTATTTTATGCAAATTTCAAACACCAATAATCAAAACACCAATAAATGAAAAGAGCCTGAAGCAAAAGTGTAGACTAAGGTCAGTACTCAGTAAATGCCCCCTTTGGCAAGAATCACAGTTTATAAATGCCTTCATAGTCAAGTGTCTGAGGACCCTTTGTTCAGTCTTCCTGGCAAAAGGCATCTAGCTTTGCAAGATTCTTGTGCTGTCTTGAACACACTGGTCTTCTGAGGTCAAACAGTTTCTTGTTGGTTAAAAAAATAATAATTTATGTATTTAATATTTTTACTTCATGAATCTACAAGACATGTTTCCAAAACACTTCTGATGCTGAGTTGTCAGGTAAGGACACAGGAAAGGTTTCTTTCTTTTTCCAGGATGGTCATATACTGTAGGGACAAAAGAACTGGGACACCTGCTCATACATTGCTTCTTCCAAAAACAAGAAATCTAAAGGAAATTGTCTCTACTGTCCAGGGAAGGCTTTCCACTAGATATTGGAGCTTTGCTATTAGTGAGTTCAGAATGTTGCTTCACCCAACTCATTATAATACCTCTAGCCCACATCTGTGTCAACAATGGCTGCAATTTAAGTAGTTGAATTAAGGAACAGAAGGTGAATGAAAAGAAGGGGTTTCCAGAAATCTTTGGACATTTCCTCAGGTGATGAATCTATAACAAGTTCCCTTGGTCTTTCAGAACTTCACTGTTCCTCTAAACTGCCATTTCTTAATAACATTACAAACTGGAAAATGACTACCAGGAATGGTTTGTGAGCTAATAACAACATTGTGCTGCTTTGTGAGCATTCATTATTTAAACTTTGTTAGACAGCTGCTTAAAGCAGCTAATGGCTGCTGACTGTTGGGACAAGTTTTCAGGAGTCTATATACATTTTTGTATAAAGATTTCATTAGCTTTTCCTAATAATAACAAGCCACAGCCATAACAAGCTAATTAAAGTCTTAAGACTTTCGTAAATGTTCACATCTCTTAAGTACCCAACCTTTTGCATGGCGATCTTTTTATTTCTTGCACTCTAAAATGTAAAAAAAAAATCAGATCACTTCATTTTCTTCTCAATTAACTATTCACAACAAAACAAGACATCATACCAATCAACTCTATGGACTACTTATGCTATGGTTACTGCATCAATAATATTAAATAATTGAAAAAGCCATTTTTCATTAATCTATAAACATCAATAAGTCCCTCTTGGAACAAACCCTTGCTTCAATTGATGTTATTGGTCTATGCATAGCTTCCTCCGCCTCTTTGCCTCCATCTGCCTTGGTGAAAAGAACATCTGACATTTCCAGCAAATACACAGGTGCTCAATAATTCAGTGGCCATGGAAAGGAGAACAGTGATCCAAACACACACAACAATTCCATTTTATTGGTGCCTGCTCCGTTTTATTGCATGGCAGAATTTGGTTCGGGGAGCCAGCAGGTGCAGTTATTCATACCAGCTTTTGCTGCGAGTGCACAAGTGTGTGAAACCAACAGCAAGCAGGAGCAGGGAGGGGGAAAAGGTCCAAGAACAAAAATGAAACACAAATCTGACTGGCAGAAGCAACAGTATACCACTGAATATTTAAGCCTAATACATTGGAAATCATTGTATCATTGAAATACTGATACCTACTGCATACTTACAAGCTTCTATATACTGCTTAAGTTCTGATGTTTGTGATTTTGTGCTTATCTGCATATACACACTGCAAAAGTTTCAACTTTTCATGATCAATGATCAAAAGAATTGGCCGTGAATTGTTTAAATATTTGTAAATTATGTTTTTAAATTGAATTATTAAATTAAAGTTTTAAATAATGTTTGGCACCACATTGTTTCAAATAACTGTAATTACACATGAATAATCTATGCAACAACAGTGTTACTATTGGTCAATTTGCTGTTATTACTGAATTACATTAGAACAACTTCTGTAATAACATAATAATGTAAATAGTTTGGGCTCCTGTAATAACACAAGTGTATTCCAACCACATATCTGCAATTCTCAAATGCGATTATACATGTCTAATAAGATGAGGGTAGCACATCTCATGTGTCTTGTTACAGCTACTCACATACAGGTATACTTCTGTAATGCATTTGTAACAGTGAATACATCACCATAAGTTACATTATTATTGCCAGGACTGTTAATATGTAACCTTACCCTTATTAGAACTACTTAATTTAAAGTGAGGCTATATTTTCTTCTGAAACAAAGCAAAATGAGAGGTGGCTGAAAATAAATATAATTTTCATCTTCTGTTCTCTTCCATTTGTTTATTTGTCTTTTAACTAGTAAAAAATACTGCTTGTGTTTGGACACTGATACCATGGAGTATTTTACTAAAACAAAGTATCAGGGGCATTGTTTAAACCAAAAAGCAACATTATAAAGCAGCAGAGGCCATGGGGCAGGGTGGTGGTTTCATACATCTCCTCTTGCATAAAGAGTCTGTCACTGTTTGAAGAATCCATGGCCTCATTTTCACAGAAGCCTCAACACAGCCTCTGTGGCAGACTTTTTTACTGGAAGCCATGTTCCAAGCTGATGGTTGGCCACACTGACTGATCTACTTTTTTATATATCAGTTTGCTCTCTTGTGCTGCACAGTTCAGCAGGCTGGATTATGAATGTTACACACTAGTGCTGCAAATATGAGATCTCAAAACTTTCAAAACTTGAGTTTATATTGGTTAGATTGCAAGTTTGCAAGTGCTGCTACATAACGAACAACTATGTATGTGTGTTGTGCTTGGGGACTTTGTGGCCTAAGACCAAGAGTATGAGAAATGAGCATTCAGTCTATCTGAAACAGACTATATTTTTGCATATATTTGCATTCCTCTATTTGTCTTCTTTGCATGCTTTTTCCCTTCATCTTTTTCATCTCCCTCTCCTTATCTCTTGTTCATAAGCCGGTGTAAGAATGAGTGGTGAATTGGGACCTTGAGTCAATTTGCATTATTAGAAAACACTTTGAATCAAGAATGGTGGTGGTATCTCCCCAGGCAATGAGTGATTTCCTTTCAAAATGTGAATATGTAAAACATTCTTTTTAATCAGTCATGTTAAGAACATGTGGAAAAGTGTAAGCAATGTTATTAGAAAAACCATGATTTCACTTTCATCTCTTTGGAAAGGTCAATGGGTGCCTAATAATTCCATTGTATCCCTTTTCCCATTCCAAGCTTTGACAGTAAAATGAATAGTACATGAAATTAGTTGTTTCTGCAATATATGAGCCAACACTTCACCCATCCACCATTTTTTATGACTTTTACATTAAACACACACACACACACACACACACACACACACACACACACACACACACACACTATGAGCATAATAAAAACCAATAACAATTAGTTTTAGGTTGTGGTTGCTAGTAATTTCTATTACCATATACAAATATTTTCTATTACATGCACATTTCTTGTATAATGAGTTTTAACGTTATTAAATTTACAAGCTTAAATACTACAAGACGTGGCACTGGTGTATCTGAACACAACAGTGTAACACTGCAATCTTCAATAAATAGGGCATCCTTAGTTAAAATATGCAAACTCCCAGGTTAAATTCCCAGGTTTTCCAAAATTTCTTAGACACACAGGAAGCCTGTTCATATCTTTGAGAATGTTAGAGGAGAAAGGGAATGTATTACTTTAATGCATTCTGATGTGGTTAATTGTATTTGATTTCTGACCACATTTATTGGCTCGATAATAAAATATTCACACATAAAACAGCACTGAGGTTTTTATGTTATAGCCTGAAAAATCTATGCTGTTAAAAGCTGAGTGCAGTCAATGGAGTTTGATCTGTATGTTCTGTCCTAAAATGTTGTGTTATGATGCCCTTCTTAATTATGGTGGTTTGTGGTCAACATAATTCAAAAACCATACAAACTGAACCGAACTTACCCATTATTTCTACACACTAAGATCCACTAGCTCACGGGATTATATGATCACTGCCCTTTACAATCTCTAAAATGTCAGAGTAAATCTGTATACTAAACCATTAATCTGCTAATCTTCACTCATTACTACTCTATACTTTATTTATGTAGTTTAGTTATTTGCATGCCTAACCTAATTACCTGCCCAGGTACATCAATTCTGCAGAATATGTAATTTTATTATGATTGCACACTGCAAATATACAGACACTGTTCCGGTTCTAGATTGTTAGATTTGACTGTGTGATTCAGGCATGTATACAATTTAATAAAACATTATACAATAATGAGTTTAGGCTGTGCAAGCTGCTTGGTTGGGAACCATTTGAGGCAACAACAGCACATTCTTTTGGCGCTGAATCACTCCTCTGAATGATGCTGCCAAGTACATAACAGCAGAAACACCTTAAGTAACATAAATGACCCAATCAAAAGAGCAAAACAAAATTAAAAGCCAAAGGACAATGTGGAGGACCTAGATGTCGATCTGCCAGTGTCTGGTCACCCTGATTTTTATAAACCCAAATCCCACTGGCTCAGCGGGAGCCTTCGTCAGCCTTCATCCTCTGGCTGAGATCACAGCAAGAATTTACTATAATAAAAGACATACAGACAGGAAACAGGGAGTGGTTTTAATGTTGGTTTGTGTAAGGAGCTGGAGAAGGAGCTGCCAGGTGTGCAGTGAGTGAGGAGTCTGTTACACTGCCTAATTATTGCCAGTATATTATCATTATACCAAATTATTGGTATAATGGTGATACATTTAAACTGAATTTAATGGAATAATCCACATTCATTTGTGAACAATATTAAGTGGTGGTTCTAATAATAGTAATATGCGTAACAAAAACAGGGACAGTTGCTGGGTTTTTGTGACCCTTGTTCTAAGTCACTATGGATAAGAGTGTCTGCTGGAAGCCATAAATGTCATGTACATTAAGATAGCAACATAATGTAACACAATAGGGTGTGTGTTAGGATAAACATCATGGCTATGATTTGGCCAGCATCCTCTTACACTGGTCACTGTGGTTAAGATGCTATTTGTAGTAACATTATAAAATGTAACACACAGAACTGTTTCAACCAATCATGTTGCATAGTCAGAAATAACCATTGTGTAATATTTAATAATTCATTCACCAATATCAGACACCTGTGTCCATGTTGCAACAATGTCTCTATGTGGTCTTTAATGGAACAGGCCTGTGCAGGATGGGCTCTGACCACTGATTCTCCTCTTTCATCTAAGGGTTCAAAGGGAGGTCGCTCGTAATACAGTCATAAAGTTACTTTCATAAAAGCCCATGAAGTTGGCCTTTGGAAAAACAGAAGTGTGCTTGTTTTTCAGGGAGGAAAGCGATTATGAAAGCTGACACCCCCCAATGGGTGCAACTCGGAGAGGAGGAAGAGGAGCAGACAGGGGAAAACTCACTCAATGGGCTCCTAATGATTTCCAACAGGGAGTGGTTCTAACAGCCCAAGCACTCAAGCAAAGAGATATTCTATGATGTGAGAAGCACAGTGCTCTTTTTTATGTAATAATAAGCTGAAGGGCCATTCTTAGCTTTCCATTAAGAGCTTCCTGGAAAGCAGACTTGGTCCAAAATGAATATGTAATAAAAAACGTTTGACATCAGTATGCCATCAGTAAGAGGAAGTACGCACAAGGTCTATGTGGAACACATATAACATTTAGACATCACTATGTAATTACTCTTGGGCGTCCCCCATGGCCTACATACCTTCAAACTTCTGGCATCTTGTTCCTTAGCTCTGTGAAAAATGCTGATTCAGATCATTCAATCAAACGTGCTTCTGAGAAGTAGACACTGATAGAATGTCAATGTTGAATGCAAAGCATTGTTTATGTGAATCAGTAAAAAAAAAATATATACACACCTAACAATCACAGGCCTGACCTCCAGTGAAAATGAGGCAGCCTACACAGAGGAGATCAGCCTTGTGACACACTGGTGCCAAGAAAACAACCAGAGACAGCTTCTTCCCCCAGACCACCAAGCTGCTAAACGGCCAGTAGCTCAGTGTTCCAGTCCACAGCCAATCAAACAAACTCTTTGTGCTATTGCACTTTAATCACTACTAGAACAGCAACTAGCTGCACACACACACACACACACTACATCCACCAAAGACCCTGCCATCGCACCCTACAAACACACACACACACACACACACACACACACACACACACTACATCCACCAAAGACCCTGCCATCGCACCCTGCAAACACACACACACACACACACACACACACACACACACACACACACACACACACACACACACACACACACACACTACATCCACCAAAGACCCTGCCATCGCACCCTACACACACACACACACACACACACACACACACACACACACACACACACACACTACATCCACCAAAGACCCTCCCATCGCACCCTACAAAGGCTGTCTCCCACTGCACCCACCAAAGACTGTCTCCCACTGCACCCATCAAAGACTCTCCCACTGCACCCACCAAAGACGGTCTCCCACTGCACCCACTCACCCTTACACCTGTGTAATGTGATGTGACAATAAGCTTGATTTGATATATATGGTCATTTTTAAGCATTTCTTTTCATCCATTCATCATGAATTTGATACCCTATAAAGCACAATGGCTGGATTTCTTTTACATGACGTGATGTTGCGTAAAGTGAGTAATTATCTGCTTTGCTCACTATAAGCATAGCCGTACCTGAAAGAACAGCGTAATGACTTTCTGAGCTATAATAGAGTTTTCCTCTGCAGGTATAATAATATTTGCTGTGTCTTAATAATTAAGCTTACATAATCCCTAATTAAAATTGTGTCTAAATTTGCAGAGGTGCACATACATGCGCGCGCACACACACACACACACACACACACACACACACACACACACACACACACACACACACACACACAATCAGTTCACCCTACTAGCATCTCATTTTCATTAAAATACCTAAAGAATGGCATAGCAAGGATTGTTTGTTAAGGGGATTTCGCTAGTTCTCTAGTTCTGATTAAAGGCAGGCCCTGGACGAAAGGGACATTTTTCTCATCAAAGAACTGCGGGTGTTCTCTCCTCTGGTGTGGAAGGGAACAGCCGAAGAAATCAATTTGCATTCCATTAAGGGCTCCAGACAGAGCAGCATCCCATCTCAGTGCAGACATTCTTCTTCTCGCCGTATTAATTCGACAACTAATTTATTTTCTAATTATACCTGACAGACAAGGAGGGTTAGGAAGTGCAGCTTCTTTTTTAAGCTGGTAAGTTGACCATGAGGATAAGGGCTCTATGAAAGGGGTTCAATATTATGTAATCTGACACAAGAACGAAAATGGCAGCAGTCTAGATTACGTAAATGAGAACAATATCCTTCACTCTACAGGGAAGAGGAAGCCCAACAATAATGCCCCTAAAAAGTCTTCTATTTTTTGTAACTCTATTCTCACTTTTATCTCTAGTTCTGTTGATTAATTTTACTGTAAAGAGAGACTGTGGATATATTTTTCATACTGTTCATCAGTGGCCTCAATCAGTTTAGAACCACCTCAAAAAGACACTTCATAGAGCTGGCCGCCCGGCCAAACTGAGTGATCATGATAGGAGGGCCTCAGTCAGGGAGGTGACCAAGAACCCAAGGGTCAACCTGATAGAGCTCCAATGTTGCTCTGTGGAGAGAAGAGAACCTTCCAGAAGGACAATCATTTCTTCAGCACTCCACCAATCAGGCCTGTATGGTAGAGTGGCCAAACGGAAGCCACTCCTCAGTAAAAGGCACATGATGGCCCATCTGGTGTTTGCAAAAAGGCACGTAAAGGACTCTCAGACCATGACAAAACAAAAATATTGAACTTCAGCTTCATGTTCTGAGATAGACAGAAGTTTTTTTTCTATTGTTTCTTTAAAATTACTTTAAAACTTTTTTTTTTTAAATCAATCAGATCCATTAAATACATGAATCAAAGTAATGTGATGCCACCAATCATGAACAAATGGCCATAGTAATAAAATACCACCAGACTCATGATCTGATCTTGTCTGCAGAGTTTGGTAGCATTTTTTCTGCCATTCATTCTGTGATCAGACTGCACTATGTTGGTCCTGACCATTGAAGATCAGGGTGAAAGGAGGACAACAAAGTATGCAGAGGAACAGATGGACTACAGTCTGTAATTATAGAACTACAAAGGGCTGACAAAATGGATAGTGAGTGAAGAATCATGGAGGTGTTTTTAATGTTATGGCTGACTGGTGTCCAGTCCTTCTTCTTCACAACTATCTCTTTACATAAATTTCAACCATTCATTACCATTTGATACCATTACCATCTTTTGTGTTTTCATTCTGCTACAAGTCTATATCATTTGCAGAAGCGCTTTACTGTAACTCGAAAATCAACACAAGCTCTATGGCTTTGAAAACGAGTTGCTCTGTGACGAAGGAGCCAGAAAGCCCACCCCGAGTCACAGCTTTGTTCAACATTCATTCATGCTGTTGATCTAGAAAGACTTTCTTCAGACAGCCCCTACTGTACATCAGCAACAAAGGGGAACAAATAAAAGAGAGACACAGCCCATGACAAAATAATGAGCCTAATTAAAGGAAAGTGCCTGAGATGATGAGGGAGAAGAACACACACACATACACATGCGTACACTGACACACAAACTTTGGGGAGTGTAAATTAAAATTCCTGCTTGGAGAGAAGTCTCCAGGCGAAGACAGAGCTGATGAATTATTAAGTCCTCTGTCACAAAAGCAGGGAAGCACCTCTATCAACAGAGACACTGAAGGAGGAACCATAATAAGTGTTCCATGCATCTGTTAGCCACTGTAAAACTGATATCAATCTATTCCCACTGGAGAAACAACCTGAGGCACAAAATAATGTTCTTGGGTTTTATATCCTCTGGCGGGCAATGATAATAAAAATGCATTTCAAAATGACAGAAAATGACAAAGTATGATTGCCAAGCAAAAACATGCTAAACAATACTTTAACATGCAGGAAATGTTTTAGAAAAGACAGGTTTTGCTGAGGCTTGAATTTTTTTGCTGCATTCAACTATTTCATACTTTTTGAACTCCAGGACAAATTCCCAAACAAATACTTACGGGAGACAGTCAGACATGCCAGATACTGTTATTTTCAGGAGATTTAGGCTAAAAAAATGAAAGAAAATGTATATATTTTTGTGAATTTGGCCATGTTTTGATCAAAACTTGACATGGGGCTACCACTTCAATAATAAACATTACATCTTAGAAATCCTGTTGGAAAAGGATCATCCAGTGTCTTTTTGAGATGGAAAGGCAATAATTCTGATTATTTGAAATAACTAGATTGATACAAATGTATTTATAATAAAAAGTTCTTAAAAATACCTGACAATAGTCCAAATTAAAAGGAGGAAACAAGTGAACTTTAGTAGTTACTTGATAATAATTCATACAACTTCATATCAGTTATGAGGGTGTGTCTTGTAGTTTGCTATGATATGTATACCATGTCTGTAAGTTACTCTGAACCTGAGATGTGAACCTTAGAATATAGGAATGTAATGTAAATGTGGATATCAGATTGTTCAGAGTTCAGATTGTTCAGAGTTCATCTTTGAGCATTTACATATCTGGATAACGTATTCTCTCTGCACTGGTAAATTCCTGCCCAGTTTGCCCAGTTTTTGTAATCAGGTTGTACTAGTTTGGACGTCACTATGAAAAATCAGAAAGACCATCAAGCAAAAAATATTTACAACTGATGAATAATTGCAGTTGAGGTTCTTAATGTAACCAAATTGTCTGGGGAATGGCATAGACTTCCAAGTACCTGTGACTGAACAGGAAATGAAACATTTTTAAAATATAAAACAATTTTAACTTACTATACTATTTTAGTACTGAGATACCTTTTACTATGGTGTTAGAGCTGGTTACACATTTATAAATGTGCTTTAAGAAGATGTTTGAGAGTTCCACAGAAGAACTATGTTTGGTTTGATAAAGAACCATGTGTGAAAGTGAATAACCTTTTAAAGGTTGAAAGAATCGGTCTACCGTGTCGATCGAAGTCACAACATGATAGCAATGAACATCATAATCTAAAAAGATTTCTAAAATGGTTCAGCTTCTCAATGTCTATATCTTGTCTAAGAGACAAAGGCTACATTCATTTACATTTATGGCTTTTATCTTATAAGGTTACTCATATTACAGAGGTGGGTCAGAGTAGTGTTGGCAGTCTTGTCCAAGGACTCTTACTGGTGTAGCAGAGCATAGTTGCTCAGATTTGGAATTGAACCCCACTCTCCCACATGCTGTGGTGGCTCACTGGTACTGTTATCTGTTGTGCCACACCAGTCAAGTGGCCCACAGCAAGTGGCCTAAATCGAGCTTTGTCACCAAGTTGCCATTCGTATGAATTCCAGTCTGGCTTTTCAGACAGAGATGCATGGCTGCAAATCATACGTATCAGATTTCAATACCACATTTGAAAGGGGCCCAAATCGGAACTGAAATGGTCAGATTCAGTGTGCTTTTCCATTCACACAGCAACAAATGTAATACATCAGTGTCACATATGATGATGATTGGATTTGGGCCAAATTTTACCTGCTGTGTGTATGTATCCCAAAGTAAGATCAGGTGGAGACTCTGGAGCTTATACTTTTATTGTGCCCTCACGTGGGCAAAGAAAAGGTCAGGGGTGCAGTAGAAGAACAAACCTTTAGCCTGTCATTATGTGGGGTAAAACGAAAGCTCTATTAAGAGGATCTGAGCCAGTCTTTAAGACAGCTACACCCATTGGTTTAGACCTTGATTGAAAGTTATTTTGCACTTTCAGCACCATCCAATCTAGCCAAAAACAATTTGATGGAGATTCTTGGTTAAGTGCTCATTTGTATGGACTTCAATTGACTTGGATTCAGAGTTCATCATGTGGCAGATTAAAAAAAGACTGATATGTTTATATAACACTGTGTACTGTAGATGATTGACTGGTGTTTCATACTATTCGACACAGACTATGAACGGGATAATGGGACAAATAAATCATTAATTAGACCTTCTGTAATCTTCTGAAGTCTGGATCAGAGGATGAGTCATTTTTCAGGATAGTGAAAGAAAGGAAAATGTAGAGCTTAGCCACAAAAGACTCTTAAAGCGGATAATTTACAGGTACTTTGGAGATCCTGTAGATATAAATTTTGCCTTACCTAACTTTTAAGGGTTTGAAAAAGCAGAGAAATGGGGGAGGTAGTAAATAATGAAAGTACTATGTAGCTGAGTGGGAAAAAAATGCCTTCTCACTGAAAACAAACAGTGAAAACACCTGTCAAAAGAAAGGCAATTATTGTAAAAGGGCAAGAAGAGAGTGCTAGATTTGTTGTTTTTTCAAAAGCTTAATTTACATTTTTCTAATGTGTAACTTTCATCCTGAAGTTCATTTACAACCTTTGTATGGTTTTATGTCTAAAGCAATCATATTCCAGTTCTACACAAGCTTTTCTCTGCTTCATTTATCCATTAGCATTAAACTGCTCTTGTTCTTGTTACTGTGCCTTGACTAATATATCAATAACACTTTCTATTTTGCCAGAGTATGTGTACACATTTCTGCATTTTCCACATTTCATTTACACAGTCGAGTCACATTACTATGACCAACTCCTTGCTTCTAGACTTCTACACTCTAGAGTCTGTAGAGGTCAGGGTCAGAGCAGGTGTCATTTGGGTGGTGGGTCATTCTCAGCATTGAAGTGACACTGGCATGGTGGTGGTGTGTTAGTGTGTGTTGCACTGGTATAAGTGGATCAGACACAGCAGTGCTGCTGGAGGGTTTAAACCCCTCTGTGTCACTGCTGGACTGTCCAACAACCAAATATATTCAGCCAACAGCAAGCACCCTGTGGACAGCAATCCGTAAGCACTGATGGATTGGAGGACTAAAGGATGTAGATGACAAACACGTCGCATCTTCAAGGTGGGATTGTCTAATAAAGTGTACAATGAGTGAACACAGTGTTTAAACACTCTAGCAGCACTGCAGCGCCTGATTCACTTTTACCAGTGCAACCCTCAGTGTCAGTGCTATGAATGACCCACCACCTAAATAATACCCGCTATGTGGTGGCCTGTGGGGTCCTGACAATTGAAAAACTGGGTGGGGGGTATGTCTTTATCCTTTATCATTTATTCATGTGTTGTTCACCTTTCTATTTTTGATTTCTGTAAAGCTGCTCCGTCTAGTGTAAAAAGCACTATATACAAATACATTTTGATTTGATTTGAAAAAAAAAAAAGGTTAAAAAGAGGCTAAGAACCATGCAATCTGTAATTATGGAACTCCTGTTGGGTAAGTGGAGTTTATTTAAATGTGCACAAACCAGAAAATGGTTATAATAATGTGACTGACTCGTGTATTTAAATGTTCTGTGACCTGCTTGTGATTCACAGTGAGTTTTCTGGTGGTGACATTGCCAAATACACATAACCCAGCCTTACGTCAAAGAAGAATTAAGAAAGCCAGACTGCTTTTATAAGTTAAAAAATGAATTCATTAACACAAACTCATACAGACATGAAAAGAATTTTGAATTTATTGTTCCCCTCCACATACCCTCAGAATACACAGACAGAGCTGAACTGCTGTGGACAAAACAGGTGAATACAGTGGCATACAAATGTCTAAGCATGCCTGGTTTTAGTTTCTGTTCAGGTCAGTGAACAGAAGATAAACTGGTCTTCAAAAGTTAAATGACAATCTATTCAAGCTTTCAGCCAAAATTAGCGACGTATGAATGCAAAGAACCTTTTCAGTTGATTTAAAGGCACATTTGCACATCTCAACCACAAACATGGTTCTTTATGGAAACAAATTAATATAAATTTCCAGGCTTTGTAAATACTCTGACTCCTCGGAACCTTCTCACAATTAGCAGCCATGGACTCCTCTAAGCAGCTGCTGAGCATCCATTGAAAATAACTGATTCCCACTCAAACTATAAGATGACAAAGCTTTTTAGGAGGCTGTTTCCTCCGTTCAAAATAACATTAAGAAACAGAACTTAACAGAAACAAAGGTGGCCAACTTAAGATCTAGAAAACTGTGAATAAATGGAGATATAGTGCACTGTCCTACTATTCTGTGACAGCCGTACAAATATGACCAAATATGAAAATGAATAAGATTCAGTTTTCCATGATATAAACATGATTTGAACACCAACAGGAGAAGGAACTGAAATGAACACACAGATATGAAGTGGGTAGCATGAAAGTGAGGAAGCTGCAGACGTTTTTCTCGGTGCATGACTATAACACCTTGTTTAGCATTTGTTAGTCCTCCCTGATGGCTAAGCCTGAGGAGTTTAGCAGAAATCGCAGCGAGCATGCTGACAGTACCATGGAGATGCTGCACTCGGTGACACAGCGAAAGGCTATCAATTATTTGTCAATATGAAGCAGCTCCATGGCGCGTATGACAGTCGCCCACTCACCATCTGTTCAGACAGTGAGTGGCTGATCAGTCTTTTGTGTGAATCATACAGTACAAATAAAAGTGTTGAGTGTATAATGCATGGACCGCAGTGGACGAGTAACAGCTCTATAAGCATGTCCCTAAAAAGAGGCTGACCGTTTCATCCTCTCATAGCCTCTTTCTCAATCAAATCTAGGCTTGATTAAGATGTATTTATTGTCCTCTAAAATGGTATTCACTTGATTTCATGTTACAACTTTAACTAAAACCAAAAAATCATTAGTGTAAGGCCACTAATTGTTGTATGTGCTGAAATAATGCAGTACAGTGGTTCAGAGGTACCCAGTTTTGGCTAATATCATCAGAAAATGCTAGATTAGATACCAGTTGATAAAATAACACACCTGATCTGACACTGACCTGAACACAACATGTCAAAATACATGTGGGCCACATAATACAATAGCCAAATGTTCCAAAGGCATCTGGAAGTATTCAAAGCCTCGGTAATGAAAAATAAATAGCAGGCCATATCAGTGATCTCACTCTTGTTTGAAATAAGAAGACCATCCATTTGGAATACCGATGGTATTTGATGGTACTAGATTCTGATCTTATTCTTCTGATTTGCCGAGAATCACAGATCTCTTTCTAGTAATGTCTAATGAAGTATTTCAGAATCTGCATGAAGCTGAGCATAAACTGTCCTGCACAAACTCCACCTTTAGACTGACTCTGCTAAGCATAGACACATTAATGTTCAGAGAACGGCAAGGAGCACTCTTGCCAGAGGGGACACTTGTTTGCTAAAAATTACAGGGTCTAAATCTCAATATTGATCAAGGATTTGGTCCACTACACTGAGTAAGTTACAACTGTGTTGTGGTCAGAGGGGGTGGATTTTCATGGATTTGCCTTTATGGACCTTATTTCCAGTGGGGCCTGTAGAGACTATATGACTGATGTAATATCCCTCAAAGTCCCCATTGAGCAGAGTGAGGTGAAGCAAAGCAGGCTGGTATTGACAGTGAATGAAGTCCTTATGATGGTTTATACTGAATTGATGCTTAAATAATGCCATGGCACTGACTACTGCTATTGTAATGTGAATGAGGAAAGATGCAGTGAGGCAGAAGCAAGGATGATGAAGGCGTGAAGGTGTACAATATGTTCCAGAGTGCACACCTGCCGAAAGGAGTGCTGGAGAGTGGGAATCTAAGGGTGAACTTTTCTTTTTCTTCTTCTCTAGGTCAGACGTTGACTGATTCAGTATGCATTATAGCTGCAATACCTACAAACACAAATAGAATCTGCACCAGTGGGGACCCACTGTCCTAGTGAGATTCCCAGTTTTCCTTGTTCTAATACAACTGAGAGCTTGTAAATCATTATTCAAGATTCACACCTTAAACCACAAGGTCTTCATTCAGTAGTTAATCACAGTTAATATTTAAGCTCACTATTTCCTAACTACTACTTATCATCCAGTAACTACGAAGGTGTAAATATGTACAAGACCTAATAAATGACCTAATTCTATTGTGAAATTGCAATTAAAATCATAGCGTGCTCTTTGGCATGTATAAAAATTCAGAGTAGGCCCAGCTGAGCTCGATTAAAACAGCACAGGTAAAAGATCTAAGTAACTTTGAAAGGAAGTTCATTACTAGGACACTGATGGCAGGAACTTCAGTCACAAAGACTGGTCAACTGACTAGTGCTTCTTTGGGGACACTGACTAAAGTGACCGCTATATTTAGAGCTATGGGAAATACATCAGGATGGGAATTGAGCACATGTTCACTGAGTTCTATGAAAAAAAGAGAAGAGCAATCATTCTTCCAACGCAACAGTACAGGTCTGAATGAGAATGATGTAAGTCAAGGCATGACATTTAGACTCATTATATTCAACTGTAGACCTAAGGAACAATTTTCGAAGAACCATGTTCCTCCAGTGCTTTTCCAGAAACTTGTAATGTCTACGCCAAGCCACAGTGAAGATGTTCTGGTGGTCCAAAAACTGCAATGCTTTATGTTGGTTTTCTTTACAGCACTTGCACATTCTGAGTGTTGTATTGATTATAAATATACTAATTTGTCCATATCATTTCCATTAAAGAGACTCCTTTCTCAGGTTTCTCAATTTAATAACTTTCTCAATTGTCTCAGATAAAAATAGTTTTGGACAGCGGAGAATGATTTCACAGCTTGCAATAATGTGCACCAAGCATGTCTGGTAATACTCCATGCCAACCCATTCTCTGTGGACAGATCTCTAATATACTGCTATTAATATGTAAGTTGGGGGCATCAATTTCAGCCCTGAGGGCCACGTTTCAGCACAGATTGGTGATCCTCCTATAACACACATTGTGAACCTGTTAATTAACCGTTGAGTTGAATCAGGTGTGTTTGGGCTGGGCTGGACTCTGGCCTTCCAGAACTGGAACTGAATAGCTGTGAAGTAGTTCGTAAGCTTGCCTTCAGGTTGTAATGTTTCACAAAGGAGTATCCAGAGACTATCTTCTAGTGGATTATCTTAATCTAAATAATCAATCTTCTAAGGAATATAACATATGTGCATTGAGCATGGTTAGATCAGTTGCATGCTGCAGCCAATAAAAACACTGGAATGTTAAAGACAAAGGTCTTCCATAAGTGAGAAACTGGAATCCGGTCTTTAGTTTGTTTCCCAATTTAACCCCTCAGATGAAAACAATTTCAATTCAAATGAGCAGGAACGTGGAGAGCCCAGAATAATTGTGCAGCTATTAATAATGTGCACCAGGCTGAAAACAGGACTGGTGAAATTCCATGCCAATCCATTCTCTGTGGATCTACACAGATCTCTCATATACTGCCACTAATCGGGTGTTTAGGGCTAGGAAATCATCGTGCTGCTGGACTCTGGCCTCCCAGAACTAAATAGGTCTGAAGAAGATCAAAAGTCTTCCTTCAGGTTGTAATGTTTCCCAAAGGAGCATTCAAACAAGTATCTTCTAATGGATTGCCTTAGATTAAGAAAATCTAACAAATATAACATTTAATAATAAAGCATGGTTAGGGCAGGTGTGTTTGGGTTGTGAAATCATTAAACTTTGCTGGAACCTATTCTTTCAGAATCAGAAAGGCTTCCTTGAGGTTGTAATATTTCACAAAGTAGCAGTAAGAGAGTGTGAATGAATGAATGAATGAATGAATGAATGAACACTCACATAGTGACTTTCTAGACACTCAAAGACGCTTTACAATCAGCACTCTACACAAGCACCTTCAACCAACACCTAGAGGACTGCATCATGCACCAGGGGGTTCATGCAGGACAGAGGGCCTTCTATACACACACACACACACACACACACACACTCTCACACTCTCACACTCACACACTCACACACTCACACACTCACACACTCACACACTCACACACTCATACTGCAATTTAGAGTAGCCAGTTTATCTGATCTCCATGTTTTCAGACTGTGGGAGAACATGGAAACTCCACCCATATAGTGCCTTGAACCCAAGACCAAGGCGCTGAGAGGTGAATGTACTAACCACCAAGCCGCACCAAAAATATCTTCTCTTGTATTGCCTAAGAAAGTCTTCCGGTCTTGTCCAGTAATGTTAAAGAATTTATTTGGGTTTGTAAATTCTGAATAATAATAATAATTCTGACAGTATTTGGATCTCCAGCATGGAAACTAACATCACCTAACCTAAAGTAGAAAGTAATCTAAAAATGGGAGTTGCTGTCTGAGTTACAGAGTTTCAAAGTGTTTGTGTGTGTGTGTGTGTGTGTGTGTGTGTACCACAGTGTCAAGAAAGGTGTGGAACTAGTGTGGGAAAGAATGTAGGTAGTGATTTCCCTGTGGGTATCTGTGAATATTCAATTGTGTGTGTGGGGGAGGTCACCAAGAGCAGTTAAGACTCTCGGAATCTTCCTCTGATTGAGTGAATTCTGCCCATCACTGCATGAAATACATTACTGTGTGGCAGCAGATATGAGCGGGGTCACACACAACACACCTGCCTCCAATCTGCCCACAGCTTACATACACTACCTCCTCATTACTGCAACTCATCTCCACTAGACCTAACACACACACACACGCACACACACACAAATGAGGACAAACAGCGAGAGCATAAATCAAGCACTTTCCTCCTGTGAAAACACTCATTGTCTCAGCTGTGCAACCAAAAGCCAGTGATAACAGGCCTTTACTTGAGCACACTACAACTACACTGTCAGTCAAAAATCACTCAGCTATACAAACGTCTTACACTGATGTTCAGCAGCTCTTCTGAAAGTGTTTGAGGGAACTATCCCTTCTGGTTTAATGGATGACCACAAAAATGACTATGCCATTAAGATGATGCTAGGCTGAAGACAGAGAAGAACTCGTGGAAAGTAAGACTGAACAAAAACATGTTGATAAAGGTTTGTGGTCATAATTCTTAATAAATGATACCGTGGACACTGATTTGCTCAGAAGCACTATGGATTGCAGGTTCGAATCTCAGGCCGAGAGAGCTCTGGGTAGGTAGATGGCACTCTCTTCCCACATCACACCCACTGTAATGTCTTTGTTTTGGGAACATTGTGTAAGATGGGGGAGAGACCTAACAGGTGGGTAATTGGAACTTCCAAACTGTGATAAAAAAATAAGATTCTATTGTGTCCCTAGTCACTCATGATGTACCGCACATGAGCATTACAGACCCGTAATTAGAGTTTTCCCTGATGGTAATATAATTACTACATCATTACCAATGGGATTAGCTTATAATATTACTGAACAACTTATAATGATAGCTATGCTCTGCACACACTGCACACGTTAACATTCAGTGGCATCTTCTGGACAGTTCAATTTACTTTTGTTTATATATATGTTATAATCTCTCCACGTCCTGTACCAAGTGTGTATGTGCGTAGCTAATTAGGTGGTTAATTAGGTGGTTAAATAGTTAGTTAATTAGCTTAATTAGCAATAAAATTAAGTCTTATAGTTTTATACAGTTTTGAACTGAGATTAAAATAACTGTACAGTAGAAATGGTATATAAGGTAATAATGACAGTGCAAATAAAAAACATTTCTAAAAGAATGAAAGACCATAATTTGCATAACAGCTATTTATTTTGTTTAAATTACTGAAATATTCAATAATTCAATAATAATTCATGTCTTTAATGAAGACAAATTTGAGTAGCCAAGGGCCTCCTGAAAATAACGTATCTGGTATGTGTGATTGATTGGTTGGTTATGCTGGGCATACTGGTCATAACACCTTGATCATGTTGGTTGACCACCTTAGCTATGCTGGTTAGGCTGGTCAAACAGCTTGGACTTGTTGGTTGACTACCTTGGTTATCTAAATAAGATGGTCAACCAACAAAGGTTTGACCAGCTTGATTTGTCCATGCTATCACAGATATTGTTCCCTCTTTCAGCTCATAATAGAATTCCAAAGGCAGGTGCTTAGACTGTATTTTTGTTTGATGGGTTTTCTGTTTTTTTACAATGTAAATGAAAAGATCCTGAAATGCTGTGGTAATCAGCCATATGCTACAGATGTAGAAGAAAGCGATAATATTGAAAACCCCGGAAGACTGTCTTTATCATCCTGAAGAACAGATTTGAACAGATTTCTGGATTTATAATCACTGAATTCTGCTTCTGTTTGTTGAAAAGTACAGTCATTCGTCTCAATGTCAATAAGTGTTTGACTGGTGGTTTTCAGATTCAGAAATGTCGTGAAATTAATCACGTCAAGCTTTGAAACTAATTGCCTAAACAAGCTTCATATCAACTATTTATTTTCAAAGTTTTATATTTTTGCATGTTAATGTCCTGATTGATCAAACATACGGTACCTGCAGCAGTTCACTGATGCTTATTACTTTGAGATTATAACAGGTAGAATGATTTATTACTGACTTGTTAATGTGCATTAATCATTATGGCAATGTAGGCATGTTGTAATAAGGGAGAAGGACAAACTGGGAGATTCTAGGCTCAATTACTGGAAGTGAATGAGTTTTAAGGTGGAAAATGAACATGAAACAATCGGTTTGACTAGAACCAACAAATCATTACAGATGTATGTGAAGCAGGTAAATGATTATAGCTCTTTTTCCAGATGCTCTTCAGCTAGGGCTTGATTTATTTTGACTAATCTTCAGAACCAGTCAGCAGCTCCTCTAAAGGCCTAGATGCTGGTTCATGAGCCTGGCAGCTGTGGCAGACTGGACTAGTTGCTGCTGTGCGCTCAATAATTAATTGTTGATGCAAGGTGCACCGGAGCGATCGTGACAGCTCTAATTTATTTCATCCCGAGGCTTGAGTGCTCTCCTACTTGGTGAAGTATTCAAGGCGAAGTGTGGCACCTGAATGGAGTATTTCTCCTGGTGATAGCTCACTTTCTGAGTTGGTTCTGTCACTCCTGGAAAGTGGCTGATGCTGTAATGTGACCTGTATAATAAAACACAATGAAGCCCCAAGAAACAACCCGAAAAGACTTCTTCAGTGTTGAGACCAATATTGTGGTCAAGATTTTCCAAGATTTTCCAAGAAAAGTCCAAGATTTTCAACTTATACAAATCAAACTAAGAAAGAAAGAAAGAAAGAAAGAAAGAAAGAAAGAAAGAAAGAAAGAAAGAAAGAAGAAAAGAATTCATAGAATTCATGACAAAAGGAAAGAATGACAGAATGAATAAAGGAAGCAAGGAAAAAAAGGAGAGAAAAAAGGAAAAAAATAAGGAAAAGATTAAGTGAAAGATTAAAAAATAAACAGAAGTTTTGAAGACATTAATGAGAAATCAGGGACATAAAGGTATTAAGGAATTAAGGAGACAAGAAGAAAGAAAGTAAATAAAGTGTAAAGAGTAAAAGAAGGAGAAAAGGATGACGGGAAGGAAGGAAGAAGAAAAAAGGAAAGAAAAAAAGGAAGAACAAGAAGAGGGACAAAGATGGAAGGAAAGAAAAAAGAAAGAAAGAAAGAAAACAAAATGAGAACAAAAGGAAATGAAAGTACAAGAAAAAAAAACTAAGAAAATGGGAAAAATTAGGAAGAAATGAAGGGAAGAGGAAAATAAGGAAAGGAACAAACAGGAGGTAAAGCCAGGACAGAGCGAAGGGCTGATGGATGATTGGCTTACAGTTACACTCTGCTCTGAGTGCAGAGCCTCATGGGATGTGGGTTCTCAATGGGGAGCGTCACACACATTACGGGAAAGGCCTGTGTGAGTAATGACTCAGGCTTGGGAGACTGGAGAGAGGATGAGCTTGACATTAGCTGAGCGATCCACCCAGAGATTACACCCGCTCCTTCCTGTTATCCTCCTTAATTATTTATGCTGATTTATTTTATTGCTGCTGACTGCCCAATGGCATTTCCTCTTTTTAATTGCTTGTTAAATGCACCACTTGACCTTTTTTTCTTCATGAGATAAAATTCTCCACAATCCAGATTGTAATTTTGGTTTTAATGTCTTCAATCCAACATATAATGGTCCAACAATGCAGCACCCTCTGGATTTAAAGCCTGGCCAAACAGCTTGTGCTGAATGACAAAACGGCCAAAGCCTATTATACGATAGCCATTTTTCACTTCACAAACTCAAGAGAGTTTAATGGCAAGTGCTGTGTAAACTGAAACTGAAATCCATTCTATCTCTCTCACACTACACTGAAAACTGCATCCTGACTGTCAGCCTACTGGGCTTTCACTGCGACTACTGATGCTTTTATCCAATATAATAGATTGGTATTTGCACAGACACTGACCTCATTAAATGGACTTGACGTCTGTTAGACAAACGCTATAAAAAATCCAGTTTTTTAACTAAGAAAGTAAATAACAGCTGCGTTTTCGATTTTTTCGAGTTCAATCAGCATCAAATAATAGGATAATGAATTATTATTTTATTTTAAGCTATACCATAACACCAAAACTATACACTAACAACACTACACATCCTAAAAAACACTTAAAATGTAAAGTAACTAATTACAGAGCATTTTCAGGCTAACTTACTTTAAAGATAAAATTCCAACTCATATTTTGTAGTTCTGCATCTCAGTTTGGTCAACAGTCCATACACAACTTTGGGGGACTGACTCAGACATACAATGAAGATCTGCTGTGTTTCCTCACTTGATAAGCAGGCAGTTAGGCGGTCACTCCATTCTGGAGCTGCACGTCTCCAGGAATAAACTGAAAGGTCATTTAAAAAAAAAATCCATGTTTTACACAGTGTGAGTTCACAGCTCTAGAGTGGCAAAATGGTCTAACTGCCTGCTCATCATGATCATACGTTCAAATCCCATTTACTTAAAATGACTGCAACTCGTTTACTAATGTTTTAACACTTGATTTAATATGTATTATTGCCCAAATTGAGATACAGAAGTAAAAAACATGTGTTAGGAGAGTTTGTGACTAAACTAAATTGAGTAAACTCAAACACTTTGAAATTGCAAAATTTGAAAATCATTTCAAATTGGCTTGATTTATTTTTACAGTTCATCAAAACTGTACACTAAAAACAAACAAACAAACAAACAAGAAAACCACCAACACCACCCACATACACTAATAATATTTTAACCCCACTTTAAGACAAAGCAGACCACAAAACCCCTATAAAACACATACTTCTATCAGAACAGATTCTTTTCATTAGTTAATTATTCCAAAGCTTTAATTAAATTTTAGCTTTAGATATGAGATAATACATTATTGTCCAAAACATCATTGGGGGGAAACCTTGTTGATTAACTTTACAGAAACAAGCCACTGGTTAAGGATGTTCTAGTGTTAGACGTACATTTGTGTGTGCGTTTTAAATTTAGCACTTTCAACCATAGCTGCAGATCCTCCTCTTTGGAAGGTGGTGGATATAATTGATATAGCTCCCCACAACAGTCTGATCTTTTTGTGCTGATCCTGTGAAATTCTCCTCTTCTTCCCCATTATTGGAATACCATCTAACTGAGCATATTATACTGATTCTGTCTGTTGATAATCGCTGTGATTCTAACGAATAACAGTTGCACCAGAAGGTCTAACACAAAGGTGGACTAATCAAACTCCTCAAAAGTCAGCGTGCTGGAATAAGGTGAAGGTGTCTAATTCACTGTACATGCTGTTACTTTGCTATTACGAAACACTTGTGTTTTAGCCAAGCACCAATATCGGCTCGGTAATCCACATCATCCTGAGTCCAGCTACTGGAATCGATATCAGGAGAGCAAAAGTGCATCAGCGCATCCCTAATTACTTGTAAATGTTTCCAGCACCCCCCATGTTGCCAAAACTTATTCGCAGGCATTAATGTTCAGTAGTGCTGTGGCGTTTGTGTAGGTCAATAATGGTCAGTGAGTGGAGCACAGATTTACAGCTCTCTGTTGTGCCAAGCAGGAGTGAGGCAGTTATTGAGGTCATGCTCACAGTGTGGAGGAGAAGCGATTCGGGGGGTGGGGTGGGGTGGCGTGGGGGGTATGGGTGATTGCTTTTCCGAATCATAAAGTGTTAACGGCATGCATATTTGCATGAACAGATGAGAGAGCAATCAGACAGAAGTTTGTGGAATCTGTTAAAGTGCAGTTCTCAATTACCAGACAGGTCAGTTACGGTAATCACTCGACCGGACAAACAACCAGCTGCCTGCGGACCGTTTCAATCTCCTGAGCCATAAGACTGAGGGATAATGAAAGGGATCACTGCAGCTGCGGAAAGTGGCAGAGAGGAGCTCTAATGGCCACGATAAGCAGTGATTTATAACTTTTCTGTTTTGGCGAAGTAGGGAAAGCAAATTAAAATTATTTAAAACAGGATAATGGTATGGGCATACAGATTTACAAATATAAACTGAAAAACCCACAGCTGGGCCAAAACACTAGCACTCAAGTTTCCCTAAAGCCAAAATGCATATCAGTGAAGATAACGCATGAAAAGATTAAGAGCAAGAAAAAGAATCCTATAAATATACAAGTAAAACTATTTACATTTGGCGCAATTAGCATATGAAGACTAAAACAAACAAAAAGTCCAAGTTTATTTATACAATGCAAGGTCAGTGTATTTGATTACACAATAACAACAAATGCAGCAGAAAAATCTTGCATTTGCCAAAAAAACCCATTTAGATCAGTGTTTCCCAACCCTGTTCCCAAAGGCACACCTGCTCTGCATGGTTTAGAGCTTAGCCTGCTCCCCACACACCTGAATCAACGAATCGGCTCATTAACAAGCCCTTCAGGGTTGCAAGGGGTGTGTTAAAGCTCAAATGTGTAGGGGGCAGGTGTCCCTCCAGGAACAGGGTTGGGAAACACTGATCTAGATGTTTTTTTTGCAAATGCAAGATGGTTCTATGTTGCACAGGGTCTTTGTTATTGTTTAATAATGTTATTGTGTAATCAAAGTGTGTAATCATTCTCATTGCAAGTTACTGGAAACATTTGATTACAGTTGTTACTGACGAGGGGGGCACAACCGGTATTAATAATTACATTATTATATTTAATAGCGACAAATACACACAAATCGAAGAAATGCTAACAGCACTGTACAGCACTTTAAACAACAGGTGTTGTCACAAAGCAGCCTTACAGGGATCAGAGTCTGAGTGCCAAGTGAGAAAAACTTGCTCAAAGTGAAGGGAAGAAATCTTAAGAGAAACCAGGACTCAAAGGGAAACCAACGTTTCTCTGGTCAATACCAGAATGAAAAACAAATAATACAACTAATGCATCATAAATGAGGAATAACTAATGCATACAAAATATGAAAAAGATATAGAACTGAGTATAAAACTAAGCCAGAAACAATGTGCTGTAAAATGTAAATTCTATTTAGTTTTTTTAATATATATTTAATAAAATTACTTTGTATTTTGTGCTTAATAAAAATACATATACTCCACATCTGTTCAGCGTGCAGCTGTTTCCCAACCTCAGGCTTTCTGAGATGTCTCAATTGTCAGACCATGTTTGGCAGAAACAACAATTAGAAATTAATTACCTTGAAAAAAATATGTATTACATTGTGGCCAAAGGTAACAGATGCCAGATGCAATCATACAAGCTCTGATAAATCAAACACACCTGTTGAGAGCAACATAAGTCCTTGGTCACCCTTGCAACAGCTGATGCTCATCAATGAACAAAGGATGGTCGTGCATGGTATAATGCACGTTACCTAGATTTGCACAGCTGAAGAATAAATGTTAAGTTTAGACTCAGAGAGGCCTTAGAATATTGAACTCAACAGACCAGGAACCTCCAACACTGTTCTCCTTCAAAAGAACTTCAGGAGCATATGGTGTTGTTGATACTGGAAAGCAGCTCATCACCTCCGGGCTTTGCTAGTTATGGAAATGCTGGTTATTACATGAACCTGAACTTGGGATCACAGCTGTTCCTGGGCCAGTGTCTGCAAAAGGGGAGCCAAAACTTGTGTGACAAAGGAAAAGCTGTGGAGGCAAACAGGAATCCATGCAAGGCTAAAAGCTAAGATCAGCCTTTTACGATCATTTCTCATCCTTGTCTCATCCCTCAACATCAACCTGGGTTACCTCAACTGAACCAGACTGGAAATAAACAGACAAGCATACAGGTAAGACTTGGAGAGCCAAACCCCAGGAAGTGACAGGATAAAACTCAAGAGGATAAAACAAGAGGACATCAGCACTGTCTGGAATGACTTGGCAATAATTACAGTGTTAAAACTCGGCTATAATATACAGCTTTTGTGAGCCATCATAGCACTGTTATCCAGCCCATTAAAGCAGAGATTTTTTTCACGAGGCCTCCATTAAAGAAAAATGTGTGCTTTATTCTAATGCTAAATAAAAGGGTTGTAAAATGACTTGTAACACTGTGGCTGAGCATTTCTTGGCCCAACCAAAGTCACGCAGTTAATGTTTATACATCAAAGAACCAAACATTACATTTTTCCTTCATTTAAATATCTGGAGCAGCACAAATCCAGCACAAACTGAAACATTCCAACACAGAAGCAGGTACGCCCCACGTGGCAGCTAAGGAGCAGATTAGCACTGGAAAGATGAGATTACATTAGCAATGAAGGACAAGTCTGGCCTATTGGGTATCTGCATGTTTTTGCAAAATTAAATTTAGATGACACCGTTTTGTTTTGATCATGGGGGCTACTTGGTCTAAAATGTCAAACCACTGGATTGAGTGGTTCTTCACATTGGTGGAACACCTTCTGTAGACAGTTCTATGTGAAAGCTTGAAAAATCTGTAACTTTTGTAACATGCTTTTGTAAAAAGTGCTATACAAATCAATCTTGATTGATTCATTTATAACAAAAATGAAGCAAACACACACTACACTTTCCATGACCTCTTATGTACACAGGTTAAATCTTGGCTCTTACAATTCTGCTTCATTTAAAAGGTACCACAAAGTATTTTATAACGAGACTAAGCATATACTCTGACCCACCGATGACCCAGCTTTGACCTACTATATGGAAATTCAACCTGCTACTCTTGAGCCAGTCTGATACTCATGAGTGGTAATGAACCAATGCTTTACTTTTCCTACATAGGACCACCGGGACCAGGCCCTGGGCGCCAAGACTCTGTCTGACCCCTTTAACTGTTCAGTGTCTATAGGCGGTCAATAACACCATAGTCTCCACCGCAGGGGAGACACACAAGACTACTTCAGGCAGGGAACAAGTTTCAAAATGTCTTTCAGGTTGCCCTCTAGCACCAGCTTAACTTGAGGTGTAACTGTATGGAAAAGTGAAGCTAAAGAACAGAAAGACAAGAAAAGACCAAGACTAATGTAGAGGAGAGGACTTCACTGTGCAACTCTTCATTTCAGTAGAAAATACATACAATAAAAATTTTGAATTATATATTTACTACTACTATAGTACTACTGCAATAGTTTTCTGCAGACTCATTTTTAATCAAACCAATATTGTACCTCAATAAAATGCACAATAATTTGATTAATATATTTATTAATTCTACTACTACATTTATATCCATAGATTTTAAAAACTGATATCTCAAATGATTCTCTAATTATTTTTTTATTTGAATTTCATAAATTAAATGCAATTTTCCAACAATTTGTAAATATTTTTTACATTCATTTACAATTCTATCATGTTTTCTGTATTTTTGGACATATGTAATACTGCAGTAATAATTTAATTTAATAATAATAAAAATAATAATTTAATTTAAACTACATCAATTTGTTTACTTATTTATTTACTACTAATTTTATGATTTGTTTTTTTATGTGTCCCAAGCTCCAGTAAAAGAGAGCATAGCCAATTTCGCTCTATCAGACTCTGGCTGTTGATGACCAGCAGCATGACTCTGAACCTGCGATCCTCAGATCATAGTGCTAGTGCATTAGACTACAATTTTACAAAAAGCTCTAAGAAAATGTAAACCCATTTGGTAGTATATTTCCAGAGGTTTTCCACATTTTTAAACAAATTCAAATATTTCTTCACTCAATAAATATTTTACACAAATAATTTAGCTAAAATTGTTTCAAAACACAAATGTTTATTTCTAGCAATGTATTGAATAAAAACCATTTACAATTTTACAAAAAAGTAATGACTAAGAAGTGCTTTGTGATTGTTTTTTATTCTTATTTATTCAAGGCACTTTGCTCAACTATAATTAGGAAAATGCCATTTTTACAGTTAAATAACACCCACAATGGTAGATGATCAAATCTACCAAAAGATGTACATTTACTTGGTTTACATCGTCAACTAGAAGGTTTGAAAGAAAAGTCTGATACTCTGTTCAGCCAATAACAAGACTGATGTACCAGTATGAGTCCTGTTTAGCTGCACTGTTTAAATATAAAGCAAGTAATGAAGCACACAGACTACTTTTACAGATGCTATTAAAAGAAAAAGAAGATGAAAGCTGGTGCAGACATTGCAGCGTCCATTTAACCATATATCTTAGGGCTAATTACAGCCACCGGACAGTGGCAAACAAGCCATCCCAATTGGCCTTTTACCGTTTTTACACAGTATCACAAAGAAACTCATACAGCTGACTCTATTGGCCTCACCTCTAGCTATAGTTGAGCTTTAAAACGCAATATTTGCAATGATCAGGCCCCTGCACCTTTTCCATCACTCTATATAGAAATCTCTCTTTTGGCAGAGGGTGAAGCCTCATTGATCACTCCTGGCCTGGTTGGGTTACAGGTAGGGATCAGAGTGCAGAAGGGAACGGGATTACACTCCACTGTGTGCCAGAGTGGCCTGAAAGCACCTCCTGTAAGTTGACCCAAGCCAAGAGAGATGACAAAGTGCTTTCTCAAAACTGCATAAAAGTGTAGTGCGATATGGAAGGGCCAAGTAGATTTTGGGGAAAGTAGATATATTTCACCTTTATGCAACTCTTCAGACTTTCATTTACAGGATAAACTTTGGTTATAGCTCAATGCAATGATGAAGAAAAAGTTAAAACAGATGTTCCAAAGCAACTAATATTACACATACACTTAATTGATCTTAAATTGAGAAATATTAAAATTGTATGAGATCACAAATGATGGTTAAACACCTATAAAGCTCCCAATCCCTTGGTGATCTTATCCCCTTGTGTATAAATTGCACATAAGATGCTGCATTCATAGTCCAGAGACTTGAGACTAGGTTAGATAGCTTGCAATCATTTGATTCTGAATGGTCAGAGGTTATCTTTCACACTCCCGTGAGACTTAGATGAGTGTTTAAATCCCTCAGTGTCACTGCTGAACAAAGTGGGCGGCGTCCTGTGACCAACACAAACAGTGCAGAAACAGATGAGCTTCTGTCTCTGACTTTACATCTGAAAGGTGAAGCGACAAGGTAGGAGTGGACAGTGTGTGGACGCACAGCACTGCTGTGTCTGATTGACTCATACCAGTGCAACACACACTAACACACCATCACCATGTCAGTGTCTCTGCAGTGCTGAAAATGACCCACCGCCCACATAATACCTGCTCTCTGGTGGTCCTGACCATTGAAGAACATGGTGGAAAAAGGCTAAAAAATGCAAAGAAACAGATGGACTATAGATTATAGAACTACAAAGTGCTCCTGTATGATCAGTGGAGCTGAGAGAATGTCAATGAATATAAGAAACAAGGAGCTAGTTATGAAGCTATGGTTCATCAGTGAATATACAGCGTTTAGTTCATTTAACAACATTTGTTGCACATATAGAACAAAATACATATTTTAATTTACACTGTTCAGTTCTATAAGATTGTAATAAATTGTTAATGACAAGGTAATATCATGGTAAGTTGCATTTGGAGTTGTTTTAATGTAAAATAAAGTAAAAAAAAAAACAAAACATACTTGTTACTCAAAATTGATTCATAATCCATAATTGTAGAGGAAACAATTTGGTAATAAAATAACGAAAAAAACAAACAAACCTATTTTTTAGTAATTTACCTAAAAATTCCATGCTTACATACATTTTCTAGCTCTTCTTAAATATGATTGTCATTGTAGTGACAATAACTTTGTAATAAAATGGTAAAATAATGACAAGTTGTATTTATGTAATATTTAATGGAAGGTTTCCTAGACATTAATAAATGAGAAATGTATCACTTTAATGGTAATAAAACGGTAAAATAATGGCAATTATTAACAATGTGTCCATTAACCTGGTATTTTTCTCACCAAAATATTTAAAATCTTCAAGGAAAGAATAACAGGTTGTATAAAGATATTTTACGTCACTGAACTCATTTCTGAGTCTTTTGTCAGATCTGTGCTTTATAATAAAGTATTTTGTTAAAATTTTGGAGCCCAGTTTCTGTGTAATCTCAGTGTATCTGTGCATCATCATTTCCAGGGTAATTTAACTGTAGGAGGGTCTACCATGAGTAATTAAAATGCAGTGATTAAGTGCAGTTAGTCAGACTGTTTTGAAGAACTGATGTAATTACCTGATGGGAGAAGCAGGTTTGTATTTTACAGCTCCATTACCATTTAATTGCAGTACATCCTGCAACATCGCACCGTCTGACCATTTAAAGACATGACAGATATATATACCTTAAGTTACTGACATTTACTATTTTCCATTACATTATCACTGGTTCATTACAGTCAACTTAACATTGATTAAGAACTATTACACTTTTTTTATGACTGACTACCATTGCAGTAATTAATTTTTAATGTATGACCAGGAAACATGCAAATAAATAAATACAACTTGTGACCATTATTTTACTTTTATCATCAACATTACATAATCAATGACTGATTCTTTATTAAGTAACAACTGTGACATTTCCATTTGATTAAGGGATCAATTACCATGACATTATCACATCATTACCCACCAATCTGTATGTGAGGGTGAAGTCTAAATATTTCAGTAGAGTGATATATGATACAGGACGTTTATGACAGCACAGCAGTAACACATTTTATATTTCGATGCACCTGTGAGATTTCTGCCAGGAGTTCAGATGGATGTTTGTCCTCTGCAATACTAAGCCTGACCAAATCTCATTCACCAAATGCAATTAGACTCAAACACACTTTTCTCTGCCACCTGACTGCTCCAGCACCACTTCCCCCCTAATTACTGGGAATCAGTGGGTCAATAAGGCTTGCAGAACATGGTGGAGATCTCTGAGTGGTTTTAAACTCCACCATTCTGACACACAAAACACCAGAAGCTCAGGAAGTATATTTTAATACAACAAGAAAGTGGATGCATTAGTTCATTGTAGGGATGCGGTTTTAGTTTTAGCTACATGTTGTAAAGGTTACTAGAAAAAGAGACAGCTGCAGTTCTCTCAGGTAATTGGAGAATGCTTCTCATCAGACATTCTCTGAGAGATCTGATCAATATCTCTCATGCTGGGTTAAGATAATCCACCTGGTACATTATGGTCTAATATAAAAAAAAAAAGATTCAGCCTTATGAATTTGCAATGAAATGCAGGGACTGTTTTAGGAGGTCATAAAAATGTGAGATGCCTTTCATTAGTAGAACATCTCTGCATCAGCCTTTGGCAATCAACAAAACAAGCATTTGAGGTTCTTCTCTGTAGGACCTGGATTAGGGCAGCTGAATTTCCATAACTCAGTGGCAGCTGGAGAGGGATGGTTCATCTCTTTTCACTAATTTACAACCATCTCACATCACAAACATATTAATATCCTGTTTTGATAATTGCTTGGACGTTGCCCTTTTGCTGTTCGAAAAAGTGGCTGTCAAAGGCCACATCCTACAATAACATTTGGAGACTCTGGTCAGACTGATAAAACTCAGCAGCAACAGCACTATGTCACTGCAGTGCAGCGATGAAGCCCTATTAATAATGTCACCATGGTCGTGATCACTCTCACTTTACTGCTGCTGTATTTTTTTACATGTGACCTCAGTAATGGCCAGTGAAATCTGAGATGTTAGAGCTAATGCATATTAATGATCACCTGTTTGGGTGCCAAGACCAACATACTTTGCCAAGACCAACAAGCTACAGATTCCAATAACAGAAGATGATGTACTGTTCAGTCAAACACACCAAGTAATAAATAACAGAAAAAAAGGAAGAGGGTTTTCCAACTGCTTTGCTCTGAAATACACAACTTGGTGACCAGCTCTCTCCTAATCTTTATTCATGAATAAGAAAATGTTTAATATTCACAGTTAATATTCTAAATGCACCACATTAAGAATAGATTTCACATTGCTCTGGAAATGCTTAGTATTAGCTTCACCGGTAGCTTGGTATTCATGTGTTTGCAGAAAATGGTCATTTGTGAGTGATGCAAGTGTTTGCCTAAATTATTAGGATTTAGCTAGTACATTGATCTTTACATCTGAATCTTGAAACCACATAATATATCTAATAATTTTGGTCCTTGTATTGTTGCATAAGCCAGCTGGAACAACATCTAAATTAAAACCTCATACTAAGTGTGAAGCCTGGTGGTGGTAGTACAATTATTGGGGGATGCTTTGCTTCATTGCTATAAATTCTGGCCTGAATTCTTCAGTTCTATGAATGCCCTATCACGAGCACGTTCCCAAGTACAGCTGGGTCATGCAACATGACAACAATCCAGAGCACATAAGCAACCCTACCTCACAAACCTGCATCCCAAACCTTTGGAGTCAAGTCAAAGTCCCAACCTAAACCCTATAAAAGGCTGTATCAGAACTGAAATCCAGCTCAAAAGCCTTCAAATGTGGCTGAGCTGAGGCAGTTCTGCAAGAAGGAGTGAGCCAAAATTCCTCCAGGATTGTGAGGCACTAATTAAGAATGTTTAGTTGCAGGTATTGCTGCAAAGGGGAGTGCAACCAGATACTGAACGGAACTACCTTTTCCACACAAGAGAATGTTAATAAATACATAAATGTCTATCACTGTTTTTTGTTCCCACTGGTCCACAGGTTCCCTTTTAATGCATGATTAAGTTGTGGTTTAAGATGTAATGCTTTTCAGTATTTGTAATTAAATTCAAGGAATCCAGGGGGGGAACCTTTTTTTCAAAGTACTAATATGAAAACAGCATTGAGAAAAGAATAGATCAAAGGAAGAAAAATACTCTTTCTATCTCAGCCTTTTAGGTTAAAAGTAAATACAATTTAAATATGAAACTTTATGAAGGTTATACAACCAAATGCTAAATGTTTATGGTATTTAAAAATAAGGGCACATTGATTTAGATGAAAAAAAATGACCTGTACTTGCTAAAACCTTATTTAACTGCAGTTTCTGTGTGGTTGACACATTAGAGACTCTGTTTATGGTAAACAATTACGGCACAATACTATAAGCTATTGATCTACTGATAAGGAACGAGCTGATAAATGTCAATCTAGCACTTAAGTGTGCTGTCTGGCAGTATTTATGTGTGTGAGTCTTAAGACCTTTACAAGGTCATAAACACTCAGTGGCTCAGGTGTGTTTTACTGCGCTGAAAATGCTGGAACAACACATCATGAAAATGTGCTACTCCCAAGTCTACTCTAAGGCAACAGATGGATGTGATGAAGTTAAACCACACGCAGTGCCCTGAGCAAAAGCAGAACAGCGAGCCATCAGTGGCCATAATCTGTTTTTCTATAATAACAAATAAAAATAGCAAAACGGGACACGGTGGCAAACTGATCATAGAAAACCCCTTCAGATTCTTTGGAAATCTCTGGTGTGGACAAAGCATATCTACAGTGCTTTGTGAAATTATTTACTCCTCTTGGCTTTTTACCCATTTTGTTACATTATAACCTGTATTTATTTTTTAAATTTGAATTGTATGTGATGCAGCTGCACAAACTACTTGAATTAAAAATTCACTCAATGAAGTGAAATGAGAAAACAAAATATAAAAAAAAATGAAAATTGGCATGTGAATGTGCTATGATGCCCCTAAATAGTTCTGGTGCAACCAATTACCTTCAGAAGTCACATTCTTGAAATGAAATGAAGTCCATCTGTATACAATCTAAGTGTCACATGATTGGTCAGTATATACACGCTTTTTCTGACCCACCAACCAAACAATTAAGACAAAGTCGCCAAACAAGTCAGGGACAAAGTTATTGAGAGAAAATATCCAAATCTCTGATGATCTCCCGGAGCACCATCAACTACATTATCATCAAATGGAAAGAACATGGTACCACAACAAACCTGCCAAGAGAGGGTCACCCACCAAACCTCTTAGACGAGGCAAGGAGGGCATTAGTTAGAGACGCAGCACAGAAACCAAAGGTAACCATGAAGAAGCTGAGTTCCCAAGCAGAGACAGGAGTATTGGTCCATATGTTCACATTAAGCACTCCATAGACCCGGGCTTAATGAAGGAATCTGTTCCAAAAGCCTTTACTTACAGACAAAAATACGAAGGCTCGCGTTGAGTTTGCCAAAAGGCATATGGGAGACTCCCAAAATGTATGGAAGAAAGTGCTCTGGTCAGATGAGGACAAAATAGAATGTTTTGGCCACCAAGGAAGACACTATGTCTGGTGCAAAAACAACATGTCTTCTCACCCCAAGAACACCATCCCCATGTGAAAACATGGTGGTGGCAGCATCATGCTGCGTCAAGGGGAAAATAGAGAATAGTGCTAAATACAGGGATATTCTAGAGCAAAACTTGTTTTGATCTGTCAGGGATTTGAGCCTGGGATGGAGGTTCACCTTGACCAAGCATTCTGCTAAAGCAGTATGGCCTAGTCAAAGCCCAGACCTTAATCCAATTGAGAATCTGTGGTCAAACAAGACTGCTGTTCACCAGTGGAAACCATCTAACTTGAAGGAGTTGGAGCAGTTTTGACTTGAGGAATTGGCCGAAATCCCAGTGGCAAGATGTGGCAAGCTCATAGAGACTCATCCAAAGTGACTTGCAGCTGTAATTGCTGCAAAACAGGGCTCAACAAAATACTGACGTTAGGGGCATGAATAATTACATACACTGAAGTTTTCAGTTTTTGTCCTGTTTGTTGTTTGCTTCACCAAAAAAATCAAATGTTGGAGGCATGTTCTAGAAATGAAATGATGCAAACCCTCAAATAATCCATTTTAATTGCAGGTTGTGAAAAAAAAAGCCAACTGTACGTGTCTGTTTATTTGTTCGGTTTTCTGCCCTTAAATAGGTTTACTTTCAGACTGACATTTGCTTTAGATATTTTATTACAGTGTACACAGTTGAGTCACATTATTATTACCACCTCCTTGTTTCTACACTTCGCACATATATTAGTCCATTACACTGACCATAAAGGAGCACTTGTTCATTGTATAATTACAGGTATCAGGCCATCTGTTTGTCTGCACACATTGTTAGTCATCAATGGTCAGGACCCCACAGAGCAGGTGTCATGCGGGTGGTGGATAATCCTCACCGCTACGGCGAGACTGACATGGTGGTGATGTGCTGATACGAGTGAATCAGACACAGCAGCACTGTTGGTGTGTTTAAACACTGTGCCACTGACACTGTCCACTGAAGAGCAGGGTGAAAGGAGGCTAATAAAGTATGCAGAGAGCATGCACTTACTGTCTGTATGTGAAGTTTACTCAAATCTGTACGGAGGTGGTCATAATATGACTTGATTGTGCATAATATAAAAATCACACATGTGTATGAATACCTTTTTGTATTCAGTAGCTTTCAAAAGTTTAGAATCACCCATATTATTCCTTGTTATTTTGTATTCAATGAACCAAAAAGGTATTAGATGTTCACACATTTATTACAAAATTTATAGTTTTTAAGGAACCACAAATACTATAATGTATACATGTGCGTGCAGGTTTCCTCCTGCCTGCGTGTGTGTATGTGGTACCCTGCGATGGATTGGTGCCCTGTTGAGTGGGTACTCCTGCCTTGCACCCAGTGTTTCCGAGTAGGCACCAGACCCACTGTGGGGCCCTAGACTAGATGAAGTGAACGAACTAATGAAATGTGATCTGCAGGTGTATGTCATTTTTGTGAAAATGTGTTCCTGCAAGAGAGGGACAGGCCTCAGCTGGACATTTTACTCAGGGAAACAAATATCCAAGTGCTATCTCATTACAAAACTATTCTGCTTTTGTTTACTACATTGTGCGTCTTTTTTCCTGTTATCTGAGAGAAAATCGAGTGAATTGTGTAAGGAGCAGTTTGCCATTCATATTAAAATAGAGCATCCTCTGCTTGCAAATTGCAATATCAGCTCCCATAATGGGCAGCACATTACCTATGTGAATGGCAGTGGCTTTTGTGCTTGATAGAGGACAATCATGAGCAGCGCTTTGTTTATTGTGCAAACCTCTGGAGGTGTATCAGGATGTAAACTGCACCCCAACCCCCCCCATCCCCATCCCCATCCCTGCACCACCCAAACCTGGCTTGTTTCTCATTAACACTGTCCACCATAATGAAGCCCAAATGCTTTTAATGGCAGTGCAAGACAGCAGAAAGTGAATGTGGTCGGAGACAATACAGCCCGTCAGAGGGTGATTGAACAACAGTATGTCCCAAATCACTACGCAATGAATCTGTCAGTGTGCTTCTCGTCCACCAAAACTCACTCTATCCTCTCTCTCTCTCATCCCCTCATCCAGAAAGGGTTCATTGAGAACAATGTCACTGGTGAGTGTCCGCCATCTTCATTACAGGCTCCATGATATGAGCTCATAACATCGCCTCCGTTACCCCACTCCAATCTCTTTCTCTGTCAGCTCCTCCATCCCCACTCATTCGTCACTCCAGGTGGAGGCCCCTGATGAGGTAATTTTGTTCCGAGGAACATTTTCTGATCATCGCAGAGGCTTGCCCTGTCCCGCTAAGCCTTCTGTTGATTTTGTTTCAGTTTTCAGTTGAAGATATGAAGTGTTCCTTTTTCAGCTATAACTGACTCATTCACACTCCACTCGCAGACATTTGCACATATATGATTACATGGCACCCACAGAATATATTTTGAATATTTTGTACATATATTACAGTTCATAAAGAGCTCCTGTCTATAGGTGCTACTGTTATGCCAAATATTCAAGGAGCCAGCCTGCCACATACTCAAAAAATTAGGAACAGATTAAGTTAAATAAGTTAAGATTAAGGTGAGGTTTAGTCTTAGAGTAAGGGCTAGGTTTAGGTTCTGGTTTATTTTAAGTTTAGCTTATTTACATTATGTTTTGGTTAAATTTAGGTTACGGTTAAGTTTAGGTGTGATTACGCTTGTTGATTTGTAATATTCTCTGTTCAAATACTTTGATTTCTGTGTGTCTGAGTTAAAACAAAAGTATGATTTCTGAAACAGTCTATTCATTACAAACCTAGAAATTCAGACAGCCTGTTTAAGGACTTTTTTTTACCTTTAAGCAAATATATTATTATGGAAAAAAACCCCATAAAATCCTAACAATATGTCCATTCACAAACATGTAAAATAAATATTTAAAATCATATATAATCATATGTACACTAGAACACATTCCCATCAACAAGATGTTGGCCAAGCTGTGCTTTTTGTCCAACTTGGCAACAGTTGCTGCAAAAAGGAACACAGAACATGGAGAGGTCAACTGTAGGATGCTGGACCACAAGCAGCACTGTTTAAGAGTTTCAGATTGCCCTAGAAATTATGTTTACTGGCGCTGTTTCAGCACTGCCAATGAGACTGACCTCTAAATCCTTTACCGTCATCTGTTTGTGGTCTTCTGGTTTTCAACCTTGTTGTAAAAATCATGAATGTGTATTTCTGTTAGTGATTCTGTCAGTCAGGTTCAGCAGAGTGGCTCTACTTCCTCTCGCTCCACTTTTGAGCGAAAGCCACAACTCCTGTCCTGAACCTCCTGAAACCGCAAAGGCCTGTCACTCAGCCATCGACCTTTAACCTTGAGACCAGCTGACACCAGCAGCACGATGCTGAGTGTTTGTTTTAGCTGCTGTCAGAACAGGCTCTGCAGTGGTGTTCAGACTGTGTGTGTGTGTGTGTGTGTGTGTGTGTGTGTGTGTGTGTGTGTGTATGAGTGTGCATCCGGGACTCACTTGTACATTGATGATTGCCAATGTCAGTCCTGAACAGAACATTTTGTTTACTCAGGCTGAATGCCTGAGAGATGGATCCTGCCATACTCTGCGGCCTCAGTGCTGAAAGTTACAGATGAAGCTGAACCGTCCTCATGACCTTCCTCTGGAGTTTACTCAGCTAGATGCTTGAAAGCTGCTCCACCTAACAAATTGTCGCAGTGTGTGGCAGCACAAGCACTCTCCTACTGACATGCCCAAGCATGCATGCCCTCACTCACTCACTGTGGCACACACACACACACACACACACACACACACACACACACACACACACACACACACACACACACACACACACACACACAGCTGCCATGCTTTCAGAGAGGAAATCAAAGTGCTCTATTAGTGGCATTCCTGTGAGAATTGCACATGCTCCTTCACTCCTGTCTCTCTGCAGCTGCTGGCCTCAACTCTAATTACCGCATTCATCCAATCAGAGCCAAGCTTAAAATACTTGTCCGAACCCACGCCAACGGCTTCGGACGTCTCGTCTATAACATTCGCTCGGCTCAGGTCAGGTTAAATTTTCTCACTGGGATTTCTCTTATCTCTTTAGCCATACTGGGACGGGATTGGTGTAACATGATGAAATGCGGCAAAGTCATTTTAATCTGCAGTTCTCTGTGATTTAAGTCCCATTTGAATGCATCATATCAGTCATTGCTCCCAACTGCACGTCCCTGCATCAGTAAAATATCTGGACTCTTTCATAAGAATGAACTCAGTCCTGTGTGAATTAATACATGAGAATTAATACCTCATACCCTGTGGAAATGCAAGTGCAGCAGGATTTCTCACTACTGAGATGGTCCAGGGGACATTTAGTTTTGTCACGCATGGCACAGATACTTCAGGTCCTTCAAGTCAGTGGTAAAAGTTCATACCTGCTGCAGATGCTGCCAAAAAAGCATGTGAAAAGGCTGCGCGCTTTCAGAGACTGGTTCATAAGCGCTAATATAAGCCGGTTACAAGATTGGTTACCATCCTCTAATAGTAAATCAGTGGTAAAGCCATGTATTATGCACATTTTGTGGAGAAGATGGCAGTGAATCAAGTAGCCACTCTCATCTCAGTCATTTATCCCTTGTGAATCGGACATAACTTCCTTAAGGGTCCCTTGGCATTTAAACTGGCATTTAAGTCCGGTGGAAACGAGTAAATTCTAACTGTTTTCTGAGCTCTTCAGACAATGACGAGACTACTATGGCTAGTTAGGGAAAGTAATTTGTTACAATATGTGTATAATGTCTGTAGGTTACTCTGATCCTGAGATATGAAGCCTAGAGTCCGGGTGTTAAAGGTGTAAAGAACCCATCTTTAATGTTCTTTACAAATTTCAAAATTCTTTACAATCCAGCAGCTTGACTAACTGCAAAGATACAGCTAAAGGTACACCCACATTATTTTGTGTTCCCTTCAAGCTTGCAGTTTCAGAACTTGAAAAAAAAAAAAACGTCATTAAATAAATAATTAAAATAAAAATGAAGAAATAAAGATCATGGTCTGACTGCGCTCCAATGATTACAAATAAAAACACTGAGGGCTGTTGCCGACAGGAATCCATATCTCACACAGTATTCCGATGCATGACATCCAGAGCCTTAAGGTTAAATGTTCCTGTGCACTCTCTTTCAAAAGCACACTGGTAGGTAATTAGCGAACGATCTCATTAGAGAGGAGGAGGAAAAGGATCAATACCCCCTCGGTCTGCGGGACAGCACGAAGTGCCCCCTCCTGCAGAGATCTCTTTAGCCACCGTCTCACACATTGATTCCAGCTGCATGGCTTTCATCATATTTCACCCTCAATTTCCTCTCAGCTTACACACAAACAAAAACGACACTGGCTTTCTGCTACATGATCTATGTGCATGCAGGGAGCTCATGTTTGAATTAACTGCAGAAGGGTGCAGAGAAAGTGTGTGTGGGGTTGTTTTTTTGTGTATGTGTGTGTGTGTGTGTGTGTGTGTGTGTGTGTTTACGGAAGCTTTCCAACTCTTTCAGGATTCCGATCATGTCCAGCCTAAGACTAAATGACGCTGTCATTGGCTGTTTGTCATTGAAATCCATCTCTGTTATGATTAGTGCTTTACTGCGCTTAATTTGTGTCAGAGAAATAGGCTCTTAATGGCCATTACTGACCAGGGGGAGCTGATGAGGATCCTTTAAGGGGAGAACTGCTAGACGTTTCTGACTCAGGGGCAACAAGAAGTATAGAAAGGGACAGAATAAAAGACAGATAATGTAAGAGAATGTTAGAGCATGAGAAAAGGAGCACGGAATCTGTTGAAAAAGCCCTTAGTCACCATTAGAAAGTTGCACAGGAATGGAGTAAATCCTGGGGATTCCTGAGGTATTCCATAGATCTAAAACTTCCTATTTTTCCCATGGTGTCAATGGGAATAGGAATAAGTGTTATGGTGTTTCTGTGAATAATGAAAGAACCCCTATTAAAACTGCTAGAGCCACTTCATACTGTATGCTTCACCCACTGATCTATGGTAGACATCATTCTCATACTAATCCCATACGTTTTTTTTTCTTAGCTCTCTAAGCAACTGTTGCTATCAAACGTCTTAGCTACCATTACCTTGACGTTTAAGCTTGTAGGCAGCATTTAATGGAACTCATTTACCGTCACCTTCTTAAGAACAGTCTGAAATTTGCTTTGGAGAACATCACATTCAGGACGCTCTTTTTAACTGCAGCTTTGATCTTATACTACAATACCAATCATGGGATATTAGTATGACCACAACACTGGTTATGAAGTGGTGGTACTTCAGGGACAGCTTGGGAATGTCCACACCAGTATATAAGTTATGAAGTGTTATCTTGTGAGTGAGGTTCATCACTGGCCAGCATGCTCATGGCAAGGCAACATGAATTATCACCACATTGCTAATGGAGTTGGAGCGAGGCATGATATTGGGTGCCAGATGGATGCAATATTCCATTTGTAAAGTTGAGTGGGTATTTAACAATCCTGGATCCACAGTGTCGTGTGTACCAGGAATAAGTCAATGAAGGCATTACCACCCACCGTGGACAACACAGGGGTTGCCCATAGGTGCTCAAAGACTGTGACTGGAGGTATCTGTCTATAACTCTCAGCTTGAACAGTCACATCCACATTCAACACAGGAGGCCCCACATGTATATCATGAAGGTCAGTGCAGTGTTCTTTCATCAGACATGTGAGCAGAAGACCCTCCAGAGTACCTTAGCTAACACCACAACTCTGGACACAGTGCCAGTCCTTTGGTTTTGGGGTTGTTAATCAGACACTAGAGGACTGGCTACATGTGGCATGATCCAATGAGTCACGCTACCAATGGTTTTGGACTAATGGTAGGGTTTGTGTGTGGCACAGAGCACATGAAGCCAGTTGTCAGCAAGGCACTTTTCAATAACTACTGCCCACTACTTTTCACTTCTTGGTGACCATTTTAAGCCCTTCATGGACTTGTAACTTGTAACAATCATGGGATATTCCAGAAGGATAATGCACTATGCCAGTGGGCCCAAGTTGTCTCGAACCAGTTTAAGGAGCATTCTGGAGAATCCCAGAGCACAGGTGAGGAGCAGTTGTGAGACTAATGCACTGCCCACTGTAGGTGATAAAATGCAAACTGATAATTCACATTGCCTTGCCATAAGCACGGTCACCAAAGTTCTACCTCACTCACAAGAGTAACACACAACCCATACAGCTGTGGGCATTCCCAAGCTGTCCCATGAGGTAACACCACTTCAAAATCAGTTTACATCCTGATATTCCATGACTTTGGTATGAATGAGAGCATTAATGAAATCGTCCTCATATTGTACAGTGGAATGTATCATTGACTCCCAACCCTTACGGCTGCGTCTTTGGCAGTTTTGTTAGAATTCCTTCACCCACAGTAATCTCATATTGGCCAGATTCCTGTTGGAATATGGAAATTGAGAAACTGGGAAATGAGACACTGACTTTAGCTTTAATATATAGCAAATGTAGAAATGAACTCTTAGAACCTGGGATCTGCATTTTGCAGTAAGATGCCATTTTCTGGGCTTTATATCTCAGGATCAGGGTAACCTACAGATACAATACACATCATAATCTGCAAGACTTTCAAGGTTCGATTTATTTGCCACGTACATAGTTATACACAGTACAACATGCAGTGAAATGCTTCTTTACAACTGTCTGCACCAATAGGATCAATAGGGGAGAAGGGAGAAGGTAGGGAGAGGGTGAACAGGATGAACAGAATAAACAGAATATGTGCAATCTGTATGTGCCAGGCGACACCCTTGCCTAAACCTAATCCTAACGTTAGGTTTAGGCTGACCCTGGCCTCTTAATCTCATCTTGAGCTTCCAGGTTCTTTATACCGTACGGAACCAAAAGTGGCTGTGAGTGGTTTTTAAATCTGTGTTTGGAGACATGTGATCTTGGAAAACAGATCCCAGTTTAAATGTCATAGCAGCATTTCAGTGCATGTTTCCTGTTCTGTCCACATGAACATGCTTGATCTGTGAGCAGACTCTGACTCATCAGCGAGAGGGAGCAGGGCTGAAGAGATCATTGACCCAGATAATGGGGTTATAAAGGGAAATGAGAAGGATGGGACTGTTACAAAAATAATAAAGGATTTTTTTTGGACCACAGTCCAGTCGGCATCTGTATTGTGCATGCCACACATGGGGAGTCTAAAGAACAGCTAATAATAAACCAATTATCACAGAAACATTATCAAATGTAAAACTGCATTATAAGACTGAGGGTGTTCTTGCTGTCCATCTGACCTGAGGCCAAGGCTCATGCGGTGAACACTTAGCCATGATTTGATAACCTTGCCCTGTGTGTACTTGAGGAACATCTTGGTGAGTGCTGTTCTTCTACTAAAGTGCCTCTCCCGTGACCCCTGAGGAAACCTGTGTCTCTCGTATCTCTATCTCCCTCTCTCACCCCCTCTTCACTCTTCCACTGTGAAAACACATCACACATGATGAGTCTACACAACAGCAGCACTTTAGAGTAGTGATGATGAAGCAGGTATGACAGGTGCGGCCATCTCTCTCTCCCTCTCTCTCTCTCTCTCTCTCTCTCTCTCTCTCTCTCTCTCTCTCATTTTGTTATATCCTTATTCCAAATTTGATTCATTTTCCCCTCACAATTCTACACACAATTTTCCATGAGAAAAAGGTTGTTTGAAATGCAAATTTATTAACAAATAAAACACAAAAATGTAAAATGTACACAACATCACAGCCTTTGCTCAATACTTTGTCGAAGCGCATTTAGCAGCAATTACCGCCTCAAGTCTTTTTAAGTTTGATGCTACAAGCTTGACGCCTGTTTTTGGGAAGTTTCTCCCATTCTTATTTGAAGAACCACTCGAACGCTATCAAATTGGACGGGGAACATTGGTGCACAGTCAGTTTCAGAGATGTTAAATCAGGCTCAAGTCTGGCCTCTGGCTGGGCCACACAAGAGCATTTACAGAGTTGTCCTAAAGTCACCCCTGCTTCCGAGCGCTCTGGACCTGGAATGGAATGCAAGTTTATTTTCCAACAGGACAATGACCTGGCTGTGTGATTACGCTCGTTGTCCTGTTGGAAGATAAACTTTCATTCCATTCCAGGTCCAGAGTGCTCGGAAGCAGGATATCATCAAGTATGTCTCTGTACATCGCTGCAGAAAAACAGCTACACAACATGATGCTGCCACCACCAGCTTTCAACAACATTTCAAACAAACTTTCCTCGCTTTGTCATTGTGAGGTATTGTGTGTAGAATTTTGAGGGGGAAATTAATTTAATCCATTTTGGAAAAAGACTGTAACATAACAAAATGTGCAAAATCTGTGAAGCACTGTGAATACTTTCCGGATGCACTGAACCTCTCCCTGTCCTTCTGTCACATATCTTCCACTCTTTCTCTCTATGCCTCTGGCCTGCCTCTCTCTCTCTCTCTCTCTCTCTCTCTCTCTCTCTCTCTCTCTCATTTTGTTATATCCTTATTCCAAATTTGATTCATTTTCCCCTCACAATTCTACACACAATTTTCCATGAGAAAAAGGTTGTTTGAAATGCAAATTTATTAACAAATAAAACACAAAAATGTAAAATGTACACAACATCACAGCCTTTGCTCAATACTTTGTCGAAGCGCATTTAGCAGCAATTACCGCCTCAAGTCTTTTTAAGTTTGATGCTACAAGCTTGACGCCTGTTTTTGGGAAGTTTCTCCCATTCTTATTTGAAGAACCACTCGAACGCTATCAAATTGGACGGGGAACATTGGTGCACAGTCAGTTTCAGAGATGTTAAATCAGGCTCAAGTCTGGCCTCTGGCTGGGCCACACAAGAGCATTTACAGAGTTGTCCTAAAGTCACCCCTGCTTCCGAGCGCTCTGGACCTGGAATGGAATGCAAGTTTATTTTCCAACAGGACAATGACCTGGCTGTGTGATTACGCTCGTTGTCCTGTTGGAAGATAAACTTTCATTCCATTCCAGGTCCAGAGTGCTCGGAAGCAGGATATCATCAAGTATGTCTCTGTACATCGCTGCAGAAAAACAGCTACACAACATGATGCTGCCACCACCAGCTTTCAACAACATTTCAAACAAACTTTCCTCGCTTTGTCATTGTGAGGTATTGTGTGTAGAATTTTGTGGGGGAAATTAATTTAATCCATTTTGGAAAAAGACTGTAACATAACAAAATGTGCAAAATCTGTGAAGCACTGTGAATACTTTCCGGATGCACTGAACCTCTCCCTGTCCTTCTGTCACATATCTTCCACTCTTTCTCTCTATGCCTCTGGCCTGCCTCTCTCTCTCTCTCTCTCTCTCTCTCTGCAGTGCAGTGATGCAGTGGTGGCTCTGTTTGATGGGGTCTGTGCTGACAGTATGGTTGAGCGCTGGCTGGTCTGGGGCTGATTGCTCGTCTTCCAGAGATTTTGCACCTGTTTCAGCAGTGAGCCGGCAGCAGTAAAGCAGAATGACAACGGCACACCTGTGCACGGGAACCATTCAACACTGCCACCAACACAGGCATGCAAGTCTGACATGCCACTTTCATTGACAGCTCAGAGTCTGCTTAGCGCACATAGTTTCCAGAACCAGATTAAAGGAATACTCCAGCAATATGAATGCAATCTCTGTCTGCTGCCTCAGCAGCTGCCAATTGGTTTCTGTTATACGTGCTTTTTCCCCCAGTCAGGTGGTTTTTGGTTCTTTTGTGAGTAATGGACACTTTGCAGCCACTGCACAGAAGCACATTGCTGTGTCACAACTTGTGACACATTCAAGTTCAAGGAATTCAAGCTCAATGAAAGCACATGGATGTTTATTCACCTTAATGCACCTCAGCTTGGATTTTTTAGGGAGACGAAATCCCTGCCTGTTCAAGGGTACTGAACAAGGAACCTTCTGGTCCCTGGCTAGCTCAGGCATGCTGCCTCTATTCAGGAATCAATCATGACAACTGTATAAGGTTACGCTGTTTGAGACTAGGCTAAATTAAGCCCAAATTAGACTTATCTACACTTTTAACCAGATCCATGCCATGTACTGAAAATATTAAGTGCCCTGGAGCTGCTTGCATGGCCAGGCTTCAAGTTCTCACACCATAAGCAGAGCCTACCTGGAAATGATGGACACGAGGCCATAACACCCCCTGGAGAGTACCTGCACAAGTCCACTAGAGTATCCTGCATCTACACTCACTTTTAGGGGGCAATTTACCATTTGTGCTTGGCCAATCCACCTACAATGTGTTTTGGGAGGTAGGAGGAAAGCCAGAGGAAACCCACAAGGACACACCAAAGTCCACACAGACAGCGTCTAGAGTGAAGATGGAACCCAAATCCTAAGTCCCTGGAGTGGCGCTCAGCCACATGGCTGCCTGTTACTAAATATTATCCAAATTAAAGGTGTTGGCCCTCTCACTATCACCAACTAGGAGATGATGAGCTTGAGCTCCACTAATGCCACATCGTTCTGTGGCTGCCTAACGGCCAATTTATGCTACAATTTATGCATCTATACCATAAGCATGATTCATATACCCACATACCCTACTCTGCAAACATGCACCTCCCCAGAAATGTAATTACATGTCGTGGTGAGGCAGACTAACCACGGTGACTGGTCTGTATAGAGCAAACATATTTCTATCTTTTTCACCACTTTTCAATTCAGTTGGATGGAGACACGATGGACTTTTTGTGGCCAAGCTCTGGTTTGGTGACGAGCTGGTTTCTCTTGATGTCAAGGTCCCCCTTGTAATGAATTGGCTCTGGAGGGCTAAATGATGATAGCTGAACTCTGCCCTGCCCAAATGGTGCGCCGGTAGATAATATAAGCTAAACAGCAGCACTTTTGCAAGGAAAGCACTTTTGTTAGTAATGATCCATCACTTAATTTCTTCTTTGTGCAAAGTAGGTAAAACCACATGGGTGATCTACCACTTCAGCAGATCTATGAGTCCAAGTGGAGTCTGGCAGCAGTGGGGACCGCCACGGTCACCTTAATGGTCAAGTTATGGTCATGCTAATTTTGCAGAACAACATGAACTGCTTCAATAATTGTACAACTGCTTCAATGTATTAAAATAGCCGATATATCCTGACCACAGGCTTAGCACCTCCAGACATCTTATAGACCTGTTCAACTCCAGTAGCAGCACATCTTTTAAAGTAACACTTCCAGTGAATGCACTTATTGAGTATTTAAGTTTCTTGATGCATTAACAGTAAGTGTATCACTTTGATTGGGGCAAAAATGCTCAGATCACAGAAAGCCTGTTATTTTGTCTCACAGAAGCCACGTGTAAGATAGTATTAACACTGTAAATATTCCAGGGTCTTACTGGATAGTGTTGCTGTCCTCTTGTTGCGTCGTCTCAGCATGACCTGCTGTTAGTGAAATGAGGAGTTTGTAGTCGGTTAGGTTTGATTCTTGTGCCCATTCTCTTCCCCGGGTTTGGCTTTCTCAGGTCTAACTGGTAAAGACGATGAGCTCCCCTGTGCACATCTGTGTCAGCAATGGGTGCAACTTAGTTCTTAAATGCATTCATTATAGAGGGTGTCCACAAACATTTTGTATCCATGGTGTATCCACAGATAACACTGAGCTTCCTTAGGGACATGTTTGGAAACACATAAATGTCCTCTTTCTGTTCATTGTAGTTATTCTGTAATATATATTTAAATGTCCTGAGCTCAATAAGACGCTCACGCAGCTCTGTATATCTGTCATTACTGAACAACATGAACAGTCTAATGCGGTTCTTGTCAGAGAGGGTGATGAATATCTGTGCCTGACTAATGTTTCTCAGATGCTTCAGTCTCCACACTCAGTCCCTCTGCCTCCACTCACACACACTTGCACCCACACAAGCCTCACACCACAGCACATGAATTTACATTCACAGGGCGAGAGCTCAGTTAGAGATGAACAATGATGCAGATACAGTGAACAGAACTGCTGCAGGGTCAATTCAGCAAAGTGAACACAGCAGCACTGTAAATACTCTCTCTCACACACACACACACACACACACACACACACACACACACACACACACACACACACACACACACACTCGCAGTGGTGCCTCAGGGATTTGGCGGGGCGGCACGGTCTCCCTCTGGTGACCTCTACTCTCAATTACACAGAGATTACCCAGCAGCCCCGGCACAGGCTTGTCAGCCTCTATAAATCTACAGACGACACAATTACACTCACTTCAGCCTGCTAATACCATCAAACACTGCCCGCTCACACATCCACGCACATGCACACATTCACAGTTTCTGACACAAACTGGAGAGAGAGAGAGAGAGAGAGAGAGAGAGAAGTAGTAGGGAATAATGCGAGAGGAGAGAGGGAGTGCAGACAGGTAGGTGAGAAACAGAGCATGAGAGAGAGGGAGAAGGTATGAGAGAAAGACACAGGTAGACATAGAAAGAAGAGAAAGAGAGAAAGTGTAAGGCAGCTGTGGCCTGGAGGTTGCAACCTGAAATTCTCTGAGCAAAGTCTGCAATTGAGGTGCCCTTGATCAAGGCACTCCAAACTGATCCAACCTCCAAACTGCTCCCCAGGCAGTGCTGCCCACCCCTCTGGGTACGTGTGCTCACTGTCTCACTCTGATGTGTGTGTGTGTGTGTGTGTGTGTGTGTGTGTGTGTGTGTGTGTGTGTGTGTGTGTGTGTGTGTGTGTGTGTTGCCTGCTCACCAGTGAGTAAATGTGTTCACTGCATGGGATACAAAATTCCATCTATATCTAACACAAGTGGCAAATTGATGCGTTTTAAAAAAGAGAGAGAGAGGAGAGAGAGAACACGAGAGACAGGGAAAGGGGAGAATACTGAGAGACACTGAGTGGGAGAAAGTGTGCGAAAGGTTGTGCGAGAGTCATGGTGAGAGTGCGAGAGGAGAGAGACAGAGACAGAAGTAGGAGTACAAGAGAGTGTAAGTGAGGGTGTGTGCGAGAGAAAGAGAGAGAATGAAAAAGAGGAACAAAGAGAGAGCATGAGAGAGACTGAGTGTGAATGTGAGAGGTAGGGAGAGTGCAAGCGAGAGGGAGCAGAAAGAAAGGGCGGACTGATTGGGAGAAAGAGTGAGAGAGAAAAAGAGTGCAAGAGAGAGTGATAGACTACATGTGAGAGATGGCAGAGGGATGAGGAGAGAGAGAGAGAGAGAGAGGGGGGCAAGGATAAAGAGATGCTGAGTGAGAACAGGAGACCAAATGTGCAAGTGAGTAAAGAGTGTGTGTGCGCGCGCACGTGTGTGTGTGTGTGTGTGTGTGCACAGATGGAGCAAAGCTCACTCAGTTGCTCATGGAGGATGGATTTGCTTTGTGTGGGCTGATGATGATGATGATGATGATGATGAGAATCAGAATTTTCCATCAGGTGAAATCATCTGGCTGAGGGCTACCATTAAGAGCATTTGTACTGGTGTGCTGAACAGGAAAGTGAACAGCTCCTCAGTCCTTGCACACTCATAGTACAGCCAACGTCTCTGAGCCCCTCCAGGAAGCTTTAACTGAGAAGCGATGGCAGCACACAGACCTGTTTCCTTTTTCCTTTTTTAAGTGTATTTGTGTAGAGCTGTGACTGAATTAACCTCCTGGCTGAGTAAAGCACTCTCTCTCTCTCTCTCTACCTCCACTGCACTCGAGCCGCTGTGCCACAGCCGGCGCACAATGAGTCAAAGTACTGAGTCAGTCACAGCTTGAGCGCTGGAGCAGGATGCTGAAGACTCCATCACCTCTCTTCTGTCTAGCTCTGTGTGCCTCTCTCGCTCTCTCTCACCCGTTGACAGCAGTAAGGCTCCATGCCCAGGCACTGATGAAGATGACACTGAAGAAGAACAAGCAGAATATCCAATGCACACTGAGGAGATTTAACCTTTTCACACTTCCCCTAACGGCCGTTCTGCTTCTGCATGACATACAATACGCTACAGTGTCCAAATGTTTATGGACACCCCTTCTAACGAATGCATTCAACTACTATAAGTTGCACCCGTTGCTGACACACATAGCTTGTCTAGTCCCTGCAGAGAAGTGCTTGCAATACAGTAAGACTCTCTGGAGCAGATAATCATGAAGCTATCTCTATCTCTAATGCCAGGTGTAGACTAGAGGAGTATAAAGCCCCCCAGCATTGACCTGTGGAGCAGTGGAACTGTGTTCTCTGGAATGATGGAGCTCCACCATACTCTTGAAAACAGTCTTGGATGAGGTGGGGTGTGATCACCCCCAAAACCCTGACCATACTAATGTTCTTTTTACAGAATGCAATCAAATCCTCACAGCAGCGCTCCAAAATGTAGTACAAAATCTTCCCTGGACAGCAGAGACAGTTACTCCAACAACAGCAGGATAAACTACCCTTCATTTCAGAAGAAACCATCAAATAGCTGGTGTCCCAATACCTCCGTCCCTATATTATAGTCATACGAACCCCTAACTGGTCCACCTTAAAGGCTGCTGGTTAGCTAGTGGTTCATAGAAGCAGAGTAGCCCTATGGGTCTCTGAAGACTGTGAAGTTCACCTCAACATGTGCTTGCCTCCATGTAACAACAGAGGATTCAAATATTTTTCTGTCATCCATCCAGACATGGTTGTAGATGTGGCAGGACGGCTTCAAAACACCATCGCTCAGCCCCATTGCTCAGCGGCTGAAAAACAACTGTAGGTAACTACACTCACGCATCACACATGTGATTATTATGGTATCTTATCACGTTAGAGCTGTCTGTTTCTCAGCCACAGACTTATGTAGATATATGTGTAGAGTCATACAGAGTGAAGGAGGTCTGTGGGGAAAAACTGGAAGAAATCTCGCCATGGGTTTGCTTATGTAAGTTTATATCTAGTTCACAAGCAAAGAGTCTACTTGTAAAGGGTTGGCAAAGTCAGAAATTTAAGTTACTATAATATACATAGTAGTATTATATACATATAACCTAAGATAGTATCATTTATAACAGAGATACCATCTCAACACCATTTCAAAAATATAATATGATTTCTCATGATTATAACCTACTAATTATTATAACATAATGAGATCATTTCTTCTTTCGTTTGCTCCCGCCACAGCGGATCATCTGCCTCCATCTTGCCCTATCCCCTGCCTCCTCTACTGTTACAGCAACCATCTCCATGTCCACCTTCACTACATCCATGAACCTCTTCTCTGAGGTCTTCCTCTTCTCCTTCTGCCCGGCAGCTCCATCTCCAGCATTCTTTGTCCAATATATCCACTATTCCTCCTCAACACATATCCAAACCATCTCAACCTGAACTCTCTGGCTTTATCTCCAAACTGCTCCACCTTCACTGTCCCTCTGATCTGCTCATTTCTAGTCCATCCTTGTCACTCCCAACGAAAATGAAAATTTCACATAATATCTCAATTATAACCTAGTAATTCATAATCAGTATCTCTGTTACAACCTATCAATATGATCTCAAGTTCCAAAACATATTTCAGAATATTAGTTTAAGCTGTTTTCATAAAATACTAACTCATTACATTTTTTTTTTTTCATATTTGAAGAAATCAGGTTTGATACCAAAAGAAAAAGATGGTCAATAACGGCAATAATGGGCAGTGCACCTGAATATCCTCTTCCCAGCGATAAGCACAGCCTGATGTCTCACTAGCACCAACTAAATGAACGAACATGCAGAGACAATAACGAACATCCTCCATTTAACAAGCTGCTGCTGATTGTTTGTGTAAACGTCTTCTCTATCCGCAGTTAGAGAGCTATCACAGTGAGCCTGTAGTCACATCTAATCCAAATATGCCACAGAAAGTGCAACAGACACGGGAATTATTCATACGGCTGAAATGATCATCACTATATATGATGTTGCCGCTGCTGAACACAGGATGAAATGTATGTGTGATGTCATGCAACGTACAGCGTCTCTCATGACACGATTTTTCCTGCCTCACTAACGCTCCATTATTCACCAACTCCTGTCTGACTGTCTGCAAGCTGTGGCCTGTTATGCATACGGTCCCTCTCTCCCTCTCCCTCCAGTCTGCTCCACTGTGGCTGAGTGACTATAGTGGGCATTAGCCTGCTGGCTGCAAACACCTCCAGGAAAGGTCCCCCTAAGGCGTCCAAGGTACAGGGCAGGTTTTTAACAAGTTAGGCCCTTCCAGCAGCCTGCTGATGAGGACAGCTACAGACAAGCAGTGCATCTCCACTGTCCACAATGAGCACACACTCACACACACACACCACACACACACTCTCTCTCTCTCTCTCTCTCTCTCTCTCTCTCTGTCTCTCACTTTTGCACAAATACACACACACACACACCTAACTATTCTCTCTCTCTCACTTTCTTCACTCTTTTTCTCCTGTTCCTTTTCTCATCTCTCCCGCTCACTATTCTCTCTGTCACTCTCTTTCTCAAACATTTTTCTTGCACACTACCTGACACCCGACTATACTCTCTCACTCTTTCTCTCTCTCTGTCTCAAACATTTTTCTTGCAGTGTCTTGTTCTCTCACACACTTCCACCCACTCAGCCTCACTCGCTCACTCTTACTTATCATCTCCCTCTTTCTCTCTCTCACATACACTACACTATTATACATTATCTTACTCATTCTCTGCCTCTCGTCCTCACACACAAATGTCTCTCACTCATTCTCACCCCCCCCCCCCCCCTTTACAAATAGCTTATTTGCTATGCATTGTAATTAACTGTTGCCAAAGCAATGAAGGCAATGCATATTCACACACACATGCACGCATGCACATGCACACGCACACACACACACGCACGCACACACGCACGCAAGCACACATGCACACATGCACGCACACACACAGGGATTGGTCAGCACTCTACTGACAAATCCAGCTCAAAATCATCTTTTACTGGTGGCTAGTTTCAGATGATCTAACCTGTTTTAGTATTCAACGTGGTCAAAAGCTGGTCATCCAGACAAAAACATACCCTATGATGGTTGACCAGCTTGGCTTTGCTGGTACTGCTACAACCAACCTGGTCATATTTGTTGACAAGTTTGGTCCTGCTGGTCTAGCTTGGCCAGATTGATCATGCTTGTAGACCAGCTAAGCTATTAAACATGAAAACATACCCTATACTGAGTCAACCAGTTTAACCAGCTTAACCAGCTTATGTTCAGCAAGGATTTCTTTTATGAACATTTCAAGCTGACATGAGGTCATATATATTTATTGAACTCTAGAAGAGCAGACTGTTTAAATGGTGCAGGACTACTGCACTAAATATCTACCTTTTATTCATTTTACTGTGTTTGAAACCCAGCAGAGATACAGAGTATATTCTCAGTAATGCTGATCCAGACAAATTCGGCTCCAATTTCTGCAACACACTGCCCCCTATAATGTTCAGGACAGAGGCATATTTTCTTTTTATTGGCCTCAACAGTTTTAAGCAATTTAGATTTTAATAAAGGATGTATTTTATACAGATTAGTTTTAGCTTCTAGAAACAACAGCACTGCTTATACATACACCTGTACTCCATTTCGAGGCACTGGAACGTTTAGGACACAGGGCCTCACGTGTTTGTTGTTACTCCATCAATTGTTTCATTAGTGCAGGTATAAAAGAGCTTCAAGAAAGGCGACCAAATGCCTAGAATTGACTCTACACCCTTAAAAATAAAGGTGCGTCGAAAGGTTCTTTGAGCAAAGCTATAGAAGAACCACTTTTGCTTCAGTAAGGAACCATGTATAAAAAGAGCTGTATATCAAACACACAGTGGCAAAAAGCAGGAGCCAATCACTAACGGTTGTGCTCTCCATGAAAAACCAACAATCCTCCTGGACGACTGCATCGAGCACTGGACGGGTTCACCCAGGACAAAGTGTGAGGTCGTACTTGTTTATGAAGACATACATTCACTCCCATAAATATACACTCATCGACACCCAAGAGCCATTTAGAGTAGAAAATTCACCCAATATCCACATTTTTGGAATGTGGGAGGAAATGGTTGTCCCCAGTAGAAGCCCATGCAGACACGGGGAAAACATGAAAACTCCACCCAGACAGAGCGCTGAACCCAAGACCCCAGTACTGGAAGGTAAACAAGCTGAAGCAACCATTTGAAGCACCATTATTTTTACAAGTGTAGAGTTGATTCTAAGCTTTTGGTTACTTTTCTTTTTACTGTTTGTCTACATGAAGCACAGAATCCAGGAAACATTATGAGACTAATAAACCAGAATCTGACAGTTACAGACACCAAAGCCAGCCAAAGACCAAAATCAATTTCAGATGAGAGAGAGAACTATGTATTTCTGTTCATGCAGTCTTCTACAGTCAGTGGTAACTGACAAATCCACACATTCCTCCTAAAGAGTGTTTCTAAACAGCAGGAAAGGTGTGTGGAGATTTTTCTTCTTGATGTTGAGAAGAAGCTGAAGTCTTTGGGTTTTGTAGGGTCTAACTGATTCCTCTTCCTGTCTTATTCTTGATATTATGTTTTTCTTGACTGTCTTTAGCACATCTCTGGGTCTCATGTTCGAAAACAGTGAAAGCAGACTCCAAAGGGGAGTGTTTCAGATATGTGGGGCAGGTGTGTGGGGACTATTCTTCATGGTGTTGAGGAACTCTGCAGGAGTTCTTGCTTTCTTCTCCAGTTCCAAAGAGAATGTTTTGGGAAGCTTAGGGATTGATGTCTCTAAGGGCATTTTCACCTGAGCATCTGGGCCATGGTTACACTGTCTGCATGTGATCCTGTTAGTTTTGGCATTTCTACATTTCAGTTTAGTGAACACACTAGAGAATTAATGATTGATACATTTCCTGTATTTCCTGCCATGCTCGATGGGTCACCTTTCCAGGAAAAAAAGAAATGAATCGAATGAATCGATTGGTTTGGTCCCATTACATTGCTAATATTATGGTATTACTAACAGTAGCACCAACTCTAAGCCCAGAAGTTGAGACAAGGTCCAAATGGCCAAACAACCGTGCTCATCTGCAATAATTAATTAGACAGACACACCGATCAACCATAACATTAGGACCTTGTATCTACAATCACTGTCCATTCCATCACCTCCTCTTATCACACAGGAGCACTTCTTAGCGCTATAAATACAACTAGTTCCTCTGTTTCTCTGCATACTTTGTCAACCTCCTTTCACCCTGATCTTCAATGATCAGGACCCCACAGTATCCACCAGAGAGCAGGTATTATGTGTATGGTGGTTCATTCTCAGCACTGTGGTGACACTGACGTGGTGGTGTGTTAACGTGTGTTGTGCTGGTACGAGTGAATCAGACACAGCAGTGCTGCTGGAGTGTTTAAACACTATGTCCTCACAGTGTCTACTCTGTTGCTTCACCTTGTAGATGTAAAGTCAGAGACAGAAGCTCATCTGTTTCTACACAGTTTGTGTTGGTCATCCTCTAGTTCTGGATCAGTGCTCACTGGATGCTGCCCACAGGACACAGTTGGCTGGACAGTTCTCTGTTCAGCAGTAACACTGAGGGGTTTAATCACTCCAGCCTAAGTCAGCTATCAAATTGCTGGACTACGAGTCGAGTCTCAAGTGAGTGTGGAAGATAACCCCTGACCATTCATAATCAAATGATTGCAAGCTATCTTATCTAGTCTCAAGACTCTGGACTTCTATTACAGCATTGTATGTGCAAAGTATTCAAGAGGGGAAAAGATCACAAAGTGTTTGGGAGCTTTAACATTCATTTGTGATATCATACACACAAGTTTAATATTTCACACTGACTATTCATAATCCAGCAGGGTTTAAAAACTCCAGCAGCACTGCTGTTTCTGAACGTAGAAACAAGGAGTTGGACATAATGTTTATCAGTGTATAATCATGCCCATGTGTTCCTGCTGCTTGTTCTTACCTCTATTGTTTAATGGGAGATGACCTCCAGCCTCAACTTCCTACAACTGGCCCAAACCATCCAAAGTGTTTTTATACTGCAAATGAAACAAACCATGGCTCCATTTGTTTGGTCTGGGACATTGTCTGAGGCTACTTTCACACCTGTTACTTTGGTTCAGATCAAACTGAAAGTCAGAAAGTCCAGAGCAAACAAGGTAGGTGTGACCAGCTCTGTAACACTGACCACAGAAAGAAAAAGCCAGTAGTTTCACATCCACACTACGTGGGGGACATGTGGACATTTTGCTTTGGTAAGCTAAACCCAAAACCAGAAAAAGTTCACATAAAAAAAGATTCATATAAACTCTCTACATATATATTTATATATTCAAAATTTCATGCATGCACACAGAGACAGACTCACACACGCATACAAAGTTCTTTCTTGCCACACACACTGATCTCCAGCGAGGCAGCGTACATCAAAGTGAGCAGGCAACAGCTTGGCATAAATCCCGCTGACGCAGACTCACATTTGATAAGACTCATATATAGAATCGAGGGAGGGTGAGGGGGGCTTTCCTTCTTCGAAACCACCTAACCCTGCTCTGTTTCAGACACTGCAGAGGTGCTCACACTCACTGAACACTAAAAAAAACACGTCCCATAATCTCTGTAGATTCAATTTGATTTTGATTCCTTTCGGTGTATCATCAGATTCTCATTGAGCACATTTACATTCAGGTTTCATCACCAAAGTTCACAACTTCATTCCATTCTGATTCTGTAGGAAATGATTCTAATAACTCTTTAGCAAATGATTCAGTATCACAAAATCACAAAAGTCACCATCATTTGAATCAGCTCTGATCAGAATTCATAAGCAAATTATTTAAAGCATGTCAAATTTCACAAATCAGTTCTATTATGATTGTAGTGTAGGAAATCATTCAAAGTCCCACAAAATCTTCACAGCATTTCACAGCAATTTGCTTTGAGTAAAATTAAGATTCTTGAGGATATTATTCAATGAATCACAAATTCCAAAATTCACCCACAATTCATGAAAACCTTTCAACATTCAAATCATAATTATCTTCTATTATCAGTAAAAAATGAGAAATGACAGACAAAATCTCAGATTTCACCAAAAATTAATTTCAGTTCTAAATACAGTCCTTCAGGAAATGATTCAGTGTATATGATTAGAATCTATATCTGTACCTCATCACCTGTACAATTCTCTTCACTAATAATATTAGCACTAATAATGCAACTGCAGCGACAGACAAAACAGCACCAGTGCAATATCTACACAATTTCTGTGCCATAATTACAGTGCAACAGGTATAATTACCACGTAATATCTATATTACAGTGTAATATCTACAATTACTGAGGAATTTGTAAAATGTCTGTGCAATATCTACAATTACTGTGCAATACATACAATTTCTGCACCACAATTACTGTGCAATATCTCTAATTACTGTATAATATCTATAATTACTGTGCAATATCTATATATAGTGGAACAGGCAATTAAAAGCTCTTTAATTTGCTTTTAAATATTTTAATATTAATATTAATATGAAACTAATTATAACTGATTCTAACATTCAACAGTTTTTACACCCTTGCTGAGGTTTGCTCGTAATCTCACCCACTCCTGTCAGCTTGATTGACAGTAGTGTTGACTTTGCAATCTACTAATTCTGTCCAATTACAGCCGACAGCAGTACAGCCCAGCAGATGTGGATTATGGACACCATCAGCCAAGATTTGCTACCTGTGTCAAAGATAAATGCCGCCATATTGGAAGAGAGAAAAAGCAGAAAGGAGGGGTAGCGATGCAAAGGGGGCTAGGATTTCTGACATTTTGATAGGGGTTCTCTCAGCATTACTGGATATGGTAGTATATAAGGCTGTGTAGAGAAGGTCTGAATGTCATGAGGGGAATATCAGTGGAGATGTTTATACCTGCAGAGTCTCCTTGTAATTCGCTGACATTTCTAAGTGTTATGGATGGCAGTCATACACAGAAGAGTGAAATCTTCAGCCAGAGAAGTAAAGAGTGTGACATTTAGACCTTTTCAACGCTATTTCACAAACACGGGTAAAGTTTATGTTCTGCTGAAGGGCAGCAGCACACACTCATGATATGGTTAGTACAGCTCTGTTTCACTGCTGTTGTAGAGTTTCATTCCTTCTTATTTTAGTTTGCAATAATTTCAGGTAGAGTACATAAACACAACTTAAGCATGGATTTTTAAAAGTTTAGGAATGTTGATTTACTGCAATATTTGAGGCAGGAATACACCTCTACGTAGACTGTCCTTTAAATATATATAGTAGTAAAGGAAAACCAAATCAAACAAATGAGAAAAATTATGAAACAAATGTCAATCGTTTATTGAGGATAATGATCCGATAGTGGCAAAAGTACGTGAACCTTTGCT
>CM067507.1:31913778-31941278 GCA_034509495.1 Acestrorhynchus altus
ATTCAACTGTCTCGGTGATGTGACTTTTGATCACTACTTTTGGCAGAGACCAGGTTGTGACCACCTTCTGCAGCATGTCACGAGAGACTAATGGCAGAAAGTTCGAAATGTATGGGCGAGATAATGGGAGAGTTATGTTTTAAACAAATGTGAAATGTGCAAAAATGTGGCATAATTGCTGGCGCCAGACAAGTTGGTCTGAGTACTTCTGAAGCGGCTAATCTCTTGGGATTTTCAGCAGAACACTCTGTAGAGTTTACTCATGAAGGTCTAATAAAGATAAACATATCCAGTTGTGGCAGTTCTGCAGACAGAAATGTCTTGTCGTTGAGGTGAATGACTAGACTTGGTTCAGCCAAGAACTGCAAATTGATCATGCAGGACGCACAGGCTCGTCAAAACCTCACAGCTGAAGACTGGAGGAATGTGATCTGATGTCTCTCGACATACGCTGAGGCTCACAATGGGCAGGGTGAGAATTTGTGTCCCCTAAATAAGTATGTATACGTAGTTTGACCTGAGGAGGATGTGTCCACCCCCTTGTGAGCCTGGTTCCTCCCAAGGTTTCTTCCTCCTTTGCCTTGATCAGCAGGGGGTTTATGTCTTTATCATTTGTTCATGTGCTGCTCACCTTTTTATTTTATGACATCAGTTGTGAAAAGCCTTTGATTTGGGACAACAGCATTAAGCCATGAACCAAACCTGTCTTGTGTGAACAGTCCAGGCTGGTGCAGGTGGTGTAATGTAAGGTTTCGAGGCACATTTTTGGCTGATAATACCAATCAACTACCTCCTTTCCTGGCTTTATCTATACTTCTACATGCAATAACGTTTTTTGCCTCTCTCTCTCTCTCTCTCTCTCTCTCTCTCTCTCTCTCTCTCTCTCTCTGATTCTCTGTGTGTGTGTGTGTCTGTGTGTGTGTGTGTGTGTCCTCCCTCCCTCCCTCCAATGTCCTGAGCGTCCTGAGCTGCCTGGCTGATGTTGGTTCATGTCCATTCATGGTTGGGCACTATTACCTGCTTCCCCCTCCCTAACATTTATCTAAACCTTCTTAACCCTTTGTTTTTCTTTCCCTCTTACATACTATTTGATTCCTATGTATTGAGATGCCTCACTGAAAGCACCTGATGTCACACGACCAAGCTTCCCACAACCCCGGCCTCTCCAGGACCACTGATGTCTACCTCTGGTGTAGAACATATTTGAATTTGTGAAAACAGGTTTGTGGCCAGTGATGTCACAAGAGATAAACATTGCACTGAAGACATTTCCATTATCATTATCTTACTTTGGGTGAGTGAACTGGTCTACCAGGGTGACCTTCTCCACCAAATCTCCTCCAACTGTACGGACCAAGTCGTAGAAGTCATTCTCCGTGTAGCCTTCAGCCGGCAGCCAGAAGGAGATATTGTTGAAGAGTGGAGGGTATTTACTGAGAGCCTGACAGACAGACAGACAGACAGACAGACAGACAGACGGATAGAGAAGGAGATGTTTGAGAATTATTTAAAAGCACCATCTAGTAAAAAACTGTTGTATGAAGATAAATAGTTGGCAAATTTCCCATTTCATTTACGATTAAACCAATGCCTTGGGCAAAATTATACATAAGATGAATAAGAGTCTAGATTTGACTTCTTTATTTTGACGTCGTAAAAACGGCATGAATAAACCAGCCTCAACCCATTAACTATAACACATAATTCACTTGCTTATGTGATTTCTGACCCTATATAACAAACTCTTATCAACAAAAACGGACAAAGGAACAGATCACTGTAAAAACCTGCAGCAGTAGCTCATCTTGAAGTTTTAGATTTGTCCTTATTATTTTCATTGTTATGGACAGGCCTGTCATCGTGGGTGGACCTCAGGAGACCATGCCCGCCCAGTTAAATCTCTTGGTCTGCCAAAAACTGGCTGCATGCAAGGCTGGCATATCAATTTTACATCCACCAAATTATTACTTCTCATATAAAAATATATTCCTGCATCTCACCCAGTTATACTGGGTAGGAATCTAACCCACGAGGAGACAGAACAAAAAGAAGATGATTGAATTAATAAAAGGACACAAGCAGAAGCAGCAGAGGTATTCCTGACTGATCTACACTACACCCCACCCTAAAATATGAATCCAGTATGTGGATTACATACAGAGATATTAAGTATAAGCAGCAGCTGATTGAAGTATTCTCTCAAAGTATGAATCCAATATGAATTCAAATTTCAAACCGTTTTGAAATCTCTGCTTTGAATACAAGGCTTCACAAATAACTGAAAAGGATTTGTCTTAGGTAGTTAATAGTGGAATACGGATAACTGTCCTATTGTTGGAGCCTGTCAGCACTGCTTTCTGCTTCTGTTTATCATATTTGCATCCAGAATTATTATAGAGCCATAATACAAATGTAAGACATAGCAGGTCCATTAAACAGTTGGCAAGAGGTCATTTCCTAAACTCCTGTGGCTTATCTAGACACTGATTTTAATAATTCAGAACTTGACTTCTAAGGTCTTCAGGAGCATTGCGTATTAGATATACCAAGGTATGAACATTGATGGTTATCACACCATAAACATATACTTAATACCAATATTGGGAAAGTAAAAAATGGAACAGAACCAAATTTGCCACCAAATTCTTGCTATATTTTTCAATCTATCAATGGAGAAAACCGTCAAGAAGATTAATCCATCCATCCATCCATCCATCCATCTTCTTCCGCTTTATCCGGGGCCGGGTCGCGGGGGCAGCAGTCTAAGCAGGGAAGCCCAGACTTCCCTCTCCCCCGACACCTCAGCCAGCTCCCCAGGAGGGACCCCGAGGCGTTCCCAGGCCAGCCGAGAGACATAGTCCCTCCAGCGTGTCCTGGGTCTACCCCGCGGTCTCCTCCCGGTAGGACGTGCCTGGAACACCCCCCCAGGGAGACGCCCAGGGGGCATCCGAAACAGATGCCCGAGCCACCTCAACTGGTTCCTCTCGATGTAGAGGAGCAGTGGCTCTACTCCGAGCTCCTCCCGGGTAGCCGAGGATCTCACCCTATCTCTAAGGGAGCGCCCGGCCACCCTGCGGAGGAAACTCATTTCGGCCGCTTGTATCCGCGATCTTGTCCTTTCGGTCATTACCCACAGTTCATGGCCATAGGTGAGGGTGGGAACGTAGACTGACCAGTAAATGGAGAGCTTCGCCTTTCGGCTCAGCTCCTTCTTCACCACAACGGACCGGTACACCGACCGCATGACTGCGGCGGCAGCACCGATCCGTCTGTCAATCTCACGCTCCTTCTCACCCCCACTCGTGAACAAGACCCCGAGATACTTGAACTCCTCCACTTGAGGCAGGACAACTCCACCGATCTGGAGGGGGCACGCCACCCTTTTCCGGTCGAGAACCATGGCCTCAGATTTGGAGGTGCTGATTCGCATCCCAGCCGCTTCACACTCAGCTACGAACCGCTCCAATGCCTGCTGAAGGTCCTGGCCTGAAGAAGCCATCAGGACAACATCATCTGCAAAAAGCAGAGATGATATCCTGTGGTTCCCAAACTGGACCCCCTCCGGCCCCTGGCTGCGCCTAGAAATTCTGTCCATAAAGGTTATGAACAGAACCGGTGACAAAGGGCAGCCCTGCCGGAGTCCAACATGCACTGGGAACAGGCCCGATTTACTGCCGGCAATGCGCACCAGGCTCCTGCTCCGGTCGTACAAGGACCTGACAGCCCTTAACAGAGGGCCCCGGACCCCATATTCCCGGAGCACCCCCCACAGAGTACCCCGAGGGACACGGTCGAATGCCTTCTCCAAATCCACAAAACACATGTGGACTGGTTGGGCAAACTCCCATGAACCCTCAAGCACCCTCCGGAGGGTATAGAGCTGGTCCAGTGTTCCGCGGCCAGGACGAAAACCGCATTGTTCCTCCTGAATCCGAGGTTCGACTAACGGCCGAATTCGTCTCTCCAGTACCCTGGCGTAGACTTTCCCGGGGAGGCTGAGAAGAGTGATCCCCCTATAATTGGAACACACTCTCCGGTCCCCCTTTTTAAACAGGGGAACCACCACCCCGGTTTGCCACTCCAGGGGCACTGTCCCCGACCGCCACGCGATGCTGCAGAGGCGCGTCAGCCAGGACAGCCCAACAGCATCTAGAGACTTGAGATACTCTGGGAGGATCTCATCCACCCCCGGAGCCCCACCACTGAGGAGCTTACAGACCACCTCAGTGACTTCCGCCCGGGTGATGGGCGAGTCCTCCTCAGAGTCCTCAGCCTCACCTTCTACATTAGAAGACGTGACGGTGGGGTTAAGGAGGTCCTCGAAGTATTCCTTCCACCGCCCAATGATATCCCCGGACGAGGTCAGCAGCTCCCCGCCCGCACTGTAAACAGTGTCGGCAGGGTACTGCTTCCCCCTCCTGAGGCGCCGGACGGTTTGCCAGAATCGCTTCGGGGCCGACCGATAGTCCTTCTCCAGGGCCTCCCCGAACTCCTCCCAGCTCCTGGTTTTTGCCTCCTTGACCGCCCTAGCAGCAGCACGCTTAGCCTCTCGGTACCTGTCGGCTGCGTCGGAAGACCCAGAGGCCAACATGGCCCGATAGGTCATCTTCTTCAGCTTGACGGCATCCCTTACTTCCGGTGTCCACCACCGGGTTCGGGGATTGCCGCCACGGCAGGCACCAGTGACCTTGCGCCCGCAGCTCCGGACGGCCGCGTCAACAATGGAGGTTGAGAACCTGGTCCACTCAGACTCAATGTCCCCCGCCTCCCCAGGTAGCTGTGAGAAGCTCTCCCGGAGGTGGGAGTTGAAAGTTTCCCTGACAGGGGGCTCAGCCAGACGTTCCCAGCAGACCCGCAGGATACGTTTCGGCCTGCCAGGTCTCTCCTGCCTGCCCCTCCGCCAGTGGATCCAACTCACCACCAGGTAGTGATCGGTTGACAACTCTGCCCCTCTCTTCACCCGAGTGTCCAAGACATAGGGCCGGAGCTCAGATGAGACAATAACAAAGTCTATCATTGATCTCCGGCCTAGGGTGTCCTGGTGCCATGTGCACTTATGGACGCCCCTATGCTCGAACATGGTGTTCGTTATGGACAATCTGTAACTGGTGCAGAAGTCCAACAACAGAACTCCGCTCGGGTTCTGATCGGGGAGGCCGTTCCTCCCAATCACCCCTCTCCAGGTATCACTGTCGTCGCCCACGTGGGCGTTGAAGTCCCCCAGCAGAACAATGGTGTCCCCAGTTGGGGCACTTTCCAGTACCCCCCCCAAGGACCCCAAGAAGGTCTGATACTCTGCACTGCCGTTCGGCCCGTAGGCACAAACTACAGTCAGAGTCCTCACTCCTACCCGAAGGCGCAGAGAGGCGACCCTCTCGTTCACTGGGGTAAACTCCAACACGAGACGGCTGAGATGGGGAGCTATAAGCAAGCCCACACCAGCCCGGCGTCTCTCCCCCTGGGCAACTCCAGAGTAGTGGAGAGTCCAACCAATACTGTTCAAACAGTATTATTATTATTATTATTATTATTATTATTATTATTATCATCAGTTACAGTGATCCTTAAAGAGATGCCTTTATTTGAACAAATGCTTTACTATCATCATATATCATAAATGGAAACTTTACAAGAGAATGAAAAAACCTTCTTAACACTGAAGTCATTTTGGAGCATTTTTATTGGTCCATTCATCATGAAATTCCAACACTATGTTAAGATTAAGATTAATTAAAAATGGACACAAAATGGAGATTTTTGTTTTGCCGGACATCAATGATATGTACTTCAAACCTTCACACCTTTTACAGAGGCCTGCAAGAAGATCTGCAAACCTAAAAGCTGTCCGCCCCAATATTCCCACCAGCTCCAACTGTAGTGCATCTCTCCTCCACAAGTCTGGTCAGGGAAAGCCCAATAGTATCTTATTCTGATGGCTTCCAAGTAATCTAGTCACACAGCTTTGTCCAGCACTGCACACATCCGCCGAGGACACTCTGAGGAGAGCATTAAGCTCTAGACCTGACCGCATGATAATGCTGAAGTGGCCGATTTGTCACAAGAGAGCTGAAGAAAATGTCCATTTGTGTCCTCGGGAAGTGGCGGCCACAAACATAGAACAGCTGGGGATCAAACTGGAATCTGCAATGCTGAGCTGTTCTCTGACGGCACCCCCTCAGGGCTGGATCCTGACTCGGTAATGTCTGCAGCACTCTCATTCTCATCAGCCACCACCTAATGACAACATCTGCTTCCACACAAACACTAACAAATCAAACTAAACAGACAAAATCCGCTCATGAGGAACACGGCGGAATGACACAAAGCAACAAAACAATCTGTTATTAAGACTGTAGACACAATTAAGTGTGTTCTGCGTCTCTTCCCTGACAGAAGCACTGAGGAGACCGAGAGACAACTCAGCCATAAATAAGGCCTGTAATAGGCTGATGATACTAAATGCTGGCATAGACAGAGAAGCGAAGGCATTAGCAGAGAAGAAGTAACGCAGAACAGAAGCCTGAATAAAAGACGGGGAGAGTGAGGAGAAAAAAAGCTCTGCTTTGAAGACACTGCAGCAGTTGGAGGCCAACAGAGAGGGTGAGTGAAAGAATCTAGGGGTTTAGATGAGAGGGAGAGGAGATGGCTTTGACTGCAAGTTCCACACCAAAAAACACTTGAACAAAACGATAAACAGGGCAGCGCCACATAATGAGCAACCGGAGAGAAATACGGCTCTACTAGTCATTACAAGGTGCACAGAATAGGTGGAAATGGCCAATTCAAGCCTTCCCTGCAGCAGAACACAACACTTGAAAACGACAGTTCAGTGGAAAAAAATGAACTGTACTATATACTCTTATCTAGCAAACGGACATGCGTAATGAAAAAAAGCTACAATATGAGCTCTGCTTCTATTTTAAGCTATTCTGCATCATTGTTCTGCATTTTACAGACATCAGTGTGACACACAGTGACATAAAACACCGAAACACGTATATTAAGTAATTAAAAGGAAATTCCAAATATTTTTCTAAATATATGCAAAATTCAGTCATTCAAAGAGGTTTGCTATAATGGTACATGTATTCATCATGAACTGGGAGTCATGGTTTGGTGTGCGCAGGTACTGCTGAGCTGCTAAGTCTGGGTCAGAAACTGGTGAGCATAATATGAACCAGTCTAAAACCAGTTCCAATGAGAGAAGTTGATGGCACAGGAAATCAGAAGTCTTCAAACTCCAGGTTTATTATAGTCTTATTATTCCTCCACTCTTGTAACCTGCACACTGCACTTCATTCAGAAAGGATGAATCTGACAGTAGATGGGATGCACAGGTACAGCTTTATGGACATTTCTATGAGTCCTCTGCAGTATAAGGCTCAGACAACTTCAACAACAGAAGCTCTAAGCATAAATGCACATACACACACCTCTGATGCAGGCAGTTAATTTTCAATAATGAATAATCCAGACACCCTTCCATTCCCCCTCTGCAATGCACACGCCTTACAATCTGAATATGTATGTCATCTGTACAATATACAACCTTGGAAATATCAGGTCCAACACATGCATTTTTAATATTCAAAAGCTTATAGGGGTGTTTGTTACCTGAATCGGGTGTGTCAGGCAATGTTCACACAGCAGGTGAAAGTGGCCAAGATTTGTGTGACAGTGTGAACGACACAGAACACATAAAATCGGACATTTACAATTCCAATTTGGGCCACGTTCATATGTGATATTGATATCCAATCCAATGCATTCTCAGCAATGCATCTCTGTCGGAACATTTACATTTATGGCATTTGGCTGCCACGCTTATCCAGAGCGACTTACAAGATTACTCATATTACAGACGTGGGTCAGAGTAGTGTTGGGAGTCTTGCCCAAGGACTCTTATTGGTGTAGCACAGCATAGTTGACCAGACTGGCAAATGACTCCAGTCTCCCACATGGTGTGGTGGCTCACTGGTGGTGTTATCTGATGCGCCACACCAACCACAGCCAGGTGAGAATTCAGGTACCTTAACATCAATTCAACTTAGCATTTCTCATTAATGTGAGCAGAGACGGGAAAATGGACAACAGCAGTGAGGGAGGTTTTCAGTAGTGGGATACGAAGGTAACAGACATCATAAATATTTGGGGGGGATGTGTCTGTTCAAACAAATACATCCTGCGAATGTTCCATTTTTCAAATGAAATGGCCGAACAAGGACAGCAGCAGTGTCCAAAGAAACTGTAAAAGCTTAACGGGAAAGTTTAAGAAACCAAGGATGCAAACCAAAGAAATGTGTGTGCAACTGTGTACCGTGCAACCTCTCTCTTGTGCTGTAGACAGAGCTGAGACAGTACCGAGCACATCATAGGTCACACAGCTGGAAAACAGTGCTATTGGTCAGGGAATTCACAAGTGAAAGTTCACCAAAGTTAAAAGTTTGCAGGGGAAATTCATTAACCTGGAATTCACATCACAGCACATCTCATTAAAATGCATGGAATATCACAAAATCCACAGTCACAAACCCAGTGTGAACATGCCTTTAGGACGGCAATAAAACCCGCACATGTGGGTCTGTACATTGTAGCACGTTTGACAGAAGATCTGAAGTAGTTCAAGAAAAAAATGACAAGTACTCTGAATGGATCACCAGTGAGATGCTTGGTTTGAGTTATGAGGCTTCAGGTAGAATTTACGCTCAGCTAACGGCTCGTAACTGCTTCTTCAGCATAAACCCTCTCACAGATAGACAAGGGTTTGGTGCGATGTGAACCCGACGGGCCACTTCTGGAGCCTTGGGTTAAATATACACTTACGCCCTGAGGCCAGTCCCCACCCACAGGGCCAAAATGTTCACAAAGGCCCTCCGGGTCCTAAAAAAGCTCCTAACTCTTACAAGATCCTTCCAACCTCTCACAAGCTTTTTGGTTTTTCCGGCCTTGTGCACTGAATACCAAACAGAAGGAGATGAAAGGTGTTCCTGCAGAAGAGAACACATGCTGTGGAATGGAGAGGAAACTGTTCATGCTGAGAAAGTGACCAAATCATTGTCAAACACTCCACCCAAAAGCACTTTTGAAGCAAGTAAAAGTTACTGAAACATCATAAAAGCCTTTCTTATTCTTATTCATGTCCTACAAAACTATACTAAACAAGCAGCCAGAATGAATTATCCCACTATAAAGACCCCGTGTTTTACACCTGTACTGGGTTGGATTTCTTGTCCCGAGGCCTATTTATACACCGGCAAAAAACAAACTGGAACACACACACACACCGAGACTGGTCTTGTGTAAGTGTGTGCTAATGTCACATTTTCATTAAGTGGATATTCTTCAATTAAGGGAATGTTTATATCCCCAGGATATAAGCTCACGTTAAAAATACTTTATTAGAATAATAAATAGCTTTAATAATGCACCAAATTATTATCAATTTCTTCTGATTTATTTTTCCAAGTATCAACATTTTGCTAATTTGGCCTTGTTAAAGTAGACTATAAAGTGTGTGTGTGTGATTAAAAAGTCAAAAACATTGATATCTATACAATGCTTTGAACGTGCTATATAATCTGTCCCCAACATCATCATCAATACTGCAAAAGCCTATGATTTCTGAAAGAAATCACACATATTAATGGACATGTATATACAAAGATATACAGTATCATCTATGAAAGGAGAGCCAGATTTTGATATCTGTTAAAGTGAGTTTTATGATTTATAGAATTAACTACACTTCCTAAAACTAATTCTCACTTGGTAAGTCTACAGGGGTTGGACAATAAAACTGAAACACCTGTCATTGTAGTGTGGGAGGTTTCATGGCTAAATTGGAGCAGCCTGGTGGCCAATCTTCATTAATTGCACCAGTGAGAGCAGAGAGTGAAGGTTCAATTAGCAGGTAAGAGCACAGTTTTGCTCAAAATATTGCAATGAACACTGGTCTAAAACCAGGTGTTTCAGTTTCATTGTCCAACCCCTGTATCTGTAAGACATCTGTAGAACTCTAGAGAATACAGAAAAAGTGAAGTGTAAAAAAGTAAGTGAACCCTTTGGAATTGTCTCAATTACTGCACTATGGCTCCTTTCAATATAAAATATTATAACTCTAAATATAATTTCTGCACTTTAAAACAAGCATTTTACTGACATATTAAATCAATTTTAATTTTCAAAAGTTAAAAAAATAAATAAATCAAATTAAACGTCAACGAATCACTTATCAGGAGTTTCCAAACCTGTTGCCACCTCAGAGATTCCTTTCCCATGTCTGGCCCCACAGACATCTTTATGAATACAATTCAACCGTCTAAATGTCAAATGACACATTTTTATCGTAATTATTTGATGGAAGGACAAAGTCTTTTGCAGTGATATTTGGCTTCTCAAAATAGTTCTCCACATCCTTGCATTAAAGGTTTTTTTGTCTTGCTGGTGAAATTGAAGGGCTTTTTGTGACCAGACGAAGCTTAGCTAGCTTTTTGCATCCATTTGCTAGAACCGTGAAACAGTTCAGAATCAGCTGTACCATCACTGTTCTCAATAAAACCAGACTTGTCATCATTAGACTTGAAATTAAGCTGATTTCTTTGAGCGATGAGCACACTGATGCTGTGACTTCTCGTTTTATGATTCATTTCTCTCATGTCAAAGTTGATATTAAATCAAAAGCAAAACCCCTTTCTGTTTGGCCCTAGCTATTACTCATGCGTGTTTGGGGTCCCCAGATCCCACCCTGAGAGTCATATTCTTCAACTTCTAGAGCAATTGTTCTTCTCCAGCACAGTTCCATAAGTTCTAAGTGTTAGTTATATCTGGTTATTGTGCTGGACATCATACCATACAAACACATCCAGAAGAGCTGCAAAACGTCAGTGTATGACCTCTGTTCTGCCCTACATCATCCCATCCCAAAAGTTAGGAACCCTCCCCCAGAGTTGTTAGAAAATATCCACTCTATCATGGTTGTGATATCACAAGAAGGAGCTGAAGGAGGTGCATATATGGGCATTATTACTTAAATAAAGTACGGCCAGTTTGATTTCTGTGGGTGATTTAAAATAGAAATGAAGCTGATTTCAAAGCATTTCATATTAAATAGCATTACTCTGACTCCTCTGACCGTAGCGGTGAAAGGGAGAGCGAACGAGAGAGAGAGAGAGATGCAGTGAGTCAGAAAAAAAGAGAGAGCAAATGAGAGAGAAAGAAGTGAGAGTAGTAGTGGGAGCACAAGAGAGAGAGAAAGAGGGGAGAGTGAGAAAGACGTGGAGAAAGCAGAGAAAATAGAAAAAGAAAAGGAAGGGAACTGAAGAGAGAAAGCGAATGAAAGAGCAAGAGTGGCAGCAGGAGAGCAAACGTAACAAGAGAGAGAAGAATCGAGAGAGAAAGTGAGAGAGTACACACGCAAGAGAGAGCAAACGCCAGTGTGAGAGAGAGCGCGAGAGAGAGAGAGAGAGAGAGAGAGAGAGAGAGAGAGAGAGAGAGAGAGCATGCTGCATACATAGCAGATCTGGGAGGTGTCACTCTGGTCACTGGGGGCTTGCTTTCTCCTTTATGGGCTTTTCTCCAGAGGCGGTAACGATAAATAACTTTAACATGAGGATCAGACAGGCAGACAGCGACATCTCTCTCCTGTGTGTGTGTGTGTGTGTGTGTGTGTGTGTGTGTGCTTGAATAATGGACAGTGGGCAGAGAGGGAGATGGGCTGAGGAATGACCTGCAGCCAGAGAGCGAAGGTGATCACTCACTCTCACACACTCTTTCTGCAGGACTGCTGCACTGTCAACGTCCAGTCTGCCTGCCACTGGTACAGCACACTCTTAACTGTTCCCTTCTGGGTGGTAGGTTAGTGCAGCACACCTCAGGATACTGAGAGCATTTATTTGCTAATAAAACTCAATCAAACAAAAACAGTTAAGTCAGTACAAGTGAATCACAGTCAGGGTGAGAAAAAAAAAAAGTAATGTGAACTGCAAAGCTGGCTACAATCCTCAACTAACACCTGATGAAACAGAATATATCTGAAAATGAAAAGTGTATCGTATTTCGTTATTATTTTACATCGTTTATTTGAGCTGTACACAGACATCTGCAGCTTGCAATGCAAGATGGACAGAAATCCATATCTTGCATTTGGCTGCACATTCCAACAGAAAATGTCATCAGTTTGTCTTTTTCTGCCATATCTAACTCAGCCAAAGCTTCGTGGGGAAGAAGAGTTTTAACACCATTATCCTGATACACACTGAGAGAACATCACTCAGCCCAGTACTGTGAGTGTCAAGAGTACAGCAGAAGTAGCAGAAGAACTCCTGTTCATCAAGCATGGCCCCACTGCACGTAAGTGATGTAGTGTGGAAAATGTTCGAAATAAATAAAATGTTGAAACTCAAAAATGTACTTTAAAAAAAATAAAATAAAATAAAAAAATTCCAGCAACTGTTACTGGTATCAGTACAATATAATAAAATAGCCAAATATAACTAAAAAAATATGATATTAAAGTAAATTAAGCCCTATTTAAGGTAAAATTATGCTACATACATAATGCTGCTTAACATAATTATTATTTGTATTAATTCTAATGTTTGTGTTTACAGAAGCAAACCCCTGCTAACGACAAATGGCCTAAAACCTGTGCACATACAGTCAATAACTTATGGATTGAATTTGTATTTATGGCAACATTCTCAGGTTGCACTTCATGTACAGTGTTTTCCCCGTCTGAAAGGCTTTATGGCTGGCGTAAACATAATCCGGTTGCTCAGAGGGTGCTGGACACCTGTTCAGCAGAACATCATGGTCCACACACACCTGCTGCTTTCCTGCCTTATGACCCTTTACAAGGAAAGCAGAGCAGAATTGGTTTCCAATTTACAAAGAAGAATCGACAGCAGAAACTAAACTGTGTTGAGCGGGATCTTAAGGGCCACACAGTTCAGTCATACCTTCATAAATAAACTTGTTTACATGGTTTCTGATACTGTATGATGAACTGTAACCTCAGACTCAGCTTTACTGTCATTTCCATGTGACACAATGTACAGCATCAATTAAAAAAGTTAGATAAATAAAAATAAAATAGAACCTATAAATATGAGAATTTCTGACACAATTCTAGGTTTATAATTATGTCTAATATTTTCTTTAGTTAATCCTTTAAAACCCAAAGGCCTGTATGTGGAAGAGGTGTATTGAAGTATACTTCAAGTCATAAGATTCTGGATAAGCAGTTTCTACTCTATAATTAGTACTTATTTAATAATAAGTAGATACTGAGTAATTACTATAAACTATATTATTTATTGAATAATTAGTAGGTACAGATTAATTAGTAGGTACTGCATTGTTTATTGAATAATAGTATAAGTATTGTATAATTTATTTGAGACATAAGTAGATGTAGTTAGCAGGTGAAATTAATTATTGAATATTAGTAGGCACTGAAAAACTAATAGGTTTTGTATTATTTATTATATAATTGTATGATTTATACAAGGTGGATGAGTAATTAGTAGAAATGATATTAATTCCTGAATATTATCATTAAACGTTACTAATTAATTAAAACTCACTAATTAGTAGGCACTGAAAAAATAATGTGCTGTTAAATGATTAGTACGGAATAATTACAACATATTGAATAATTAGTATGTACTGAGTAATCAATAGATACTGAATAACTTTTATGTTATAATTATTAATTATATATAAACATTTTTAACTTACTGAATAATTAGTAAATAGTGAATAACCACGATGTACTTAATTTCAAAAGTACTGAATATTGTATATTTTAGAATAACTGAATAATTATACTGGATACTGAATACTTACAACTTAATGAATAATTACTACATACAGAGTAATGAGTAGGTACTGTATTATTTATTGAATAACTGGTCATTACTGAATAATTACAACTCATTAATGTGTAGGTGCAAAATGAGTAGATACTGATAATTACCATTTTTTAATAATGAGCAGATACTGAATAATTAAGGTGATTCAATTTAAGCTCAACAATAAGAACTGAGATCAGTGGGTTACAGATGCAACACACACCTTACCAGTTTTAAAAGTGGGCCAAGAACACAAATATTGAAGACATCGACCATCAGACATACTGGTCAAACTGTCATGATGGCACCACTGTTTAAAACAGGTGTTCTTCCATGGTTCTTCATGGTGCAATGGTTCTATATTAAATCAAGACAACTCAACCAATCGTTTGAATCCTTAATGGTTCATTGCCTGGATTGCCTGAAGATGGTTCTTTATAAAACTTTCCATATAGCACCAACAAGGGTACAGAAACTGTACTGAACCTTTTCTGGTTACGGTGTACTGTACTTAACTATGCAACATATACATTTTCATCCATTCGTTAAGATAACAGTGCATATGACTGGCATGAACCACTAAAACCAGTCTATTCGAAACTGCTTCCATTACCTGTTCCCTACATTTGCCTGAATTAGCTCCATTATAAAACTAAAGAATCAAAAGTCAGGAAAATGTCTTGCCTTGGGAAAAACTAAAAATTGATTTTTGGTTGAACTGTAGCTTTAAGCTATTTTAGTGGAGAAACACTGTCTGAACTATCCAGCTCTTCAAGTTCAGCTTGGTTTGAGCTGCTGGTCACCAAGTTAAACTTTCTTCCACTGTTCATGACCTCCTTTTTCTACCCTTTCCAACATCCTTTGCAGAACTTTGATGCCATGATGTTCTACAGCAGCATTCACACCATACAGCTCTGTACGTGTGTAGACTTTCACAACATTTCCTCAATGTCTAAAGATATCACATATATATGAATATTTTTAAAACAAAAATACTGGGAGAAGCTCATGGTTAAAGGGTTCTGGTGTGAACAGGGTGTAATGCAGTAGGTGGAGGCTGGAGAGCAGGCTTGAACTCTGATTGTGACCTGCTGGTGTTGAAGAGCAGAGGGTTGCCAGTCTACACTCATAAATTATAGATAAAGTTCAGGCATCAGGCAGTGTGCACAATGCTTTCTTAACAAGGGGAGAGGGAAAAGATGCCAGTGAGGGGATTTTATGGGTCTGTAAAGCAACTGTTCAAACGGACAGTTAATGCATCCCAAACCCAATTAGATGACCCATCACACAGCCAAAATGTAACGTAACAGAGCTATAAAACAAGCTGTAAAACCTCAGAACCCTTAAATAAAGTCTTGTCTCGTTATATTCATACCTTAAATGTATACACAAACCCACTGACAAAAGCCTATATCTAAAAGCAACTGGTACTTTGGGAGAATAAGAGAAGCAAGGCTAAAAAACGAAGTGAAGTGCTGCTTGAATAAGCTTCACTGCACGTAACAAGGGCTAGAAGGAGAGCCACGAGGAACAACCATGTGAGGAGCCCATGCTGGTGTAGAGAGAAGGAGGACCACAGTGGCCCTCAAGAACCAGGGTTGCCAACCTTTGCTCTACTACATTCTATTCAGCCAATTAACTGGACAAGAGGAGCCAAACAGGAAAGCAAAACTATCCAGAAAGAACAAAGTATGATTACAAAAAATACAATTATGGCATTTAACTGCTGCTCCCATCTACGGCGACTTACAAGGCTACTCGTATTATAAAATGTGGTGTAGAATATTTATAATACCCATTATAGGTCTACAAACAATGAAAAAATGGGTTATATTATTTATATAGGTTATATTAAAGAGAAATCAACATGGGAAATATGTTGTACAGCTAAAAATAGTCTCCTTAAAGCATGAATTTCTATAGAATGAGTTTCAATTTCTATTTTTATACAGTGTCAGAACGCACAAGAGCATGCCTTTTTTCATTTTTGTGAAATTTTAAGAAAGGAGTGCAAGTATTGAATGAGTACAAGTTTCCATTTCTTGTGAGTTATAGTAGTCTTGAAGCTCCACTGCAAAACTTCGAGAAGACTCAAACACGTTTTGATATTTTAGTATAGAGGAAAATAAGATGTTTATCACTGGACGCAACAATTTAAGCAGTAGATTCAAATTCAATTATAATGATCAAATTACAGTCTATCCATTTCACAGTTTAAACAACAATGCAACTATATTCACTTATTTTATGGATGCACGTGTAGACTTTATACAGCACTGGAATGTATAAAACTTTTCATGCAATATTTGGGCGGAAGTATTGGGACACCTGCTCATTCATTATTCCTTGGATATTAAAAAAGAGTCGTGCTTTGTTGGAGTAATGGTTTGTGGACAAACCATTACTCTAATGAATGCATTCAGCTCCTTTAAGCTTCGTCCACTAACAAAGATGTGCAAATGCGCACACTGCTTGTCTAGTCCCTGTAGAGACATACTGCCAATAGAATAGGACTCTCTGGAGCAGAAAAATATGAACATATTGGCACATAATGCCAGACGTGGGCTAAAGGGTTACAAAGCCCCTCAGCACTGAGCTTGTGGAGTGTGTTCTCCATGTTCTAATGGTGCTCCATTATACAATTTTGAAACGAGTCAGGCATTTAGGGATGAGTTGGAGTGGTGATCACGAAACATCGTGACCTCACTAACGTTGCTGTCACTGAATGCAATCAAATCTTCACTGCAATGCTCTAAAGTCCCAAAAATCACAAAATTCTGCGATGAGTGTAAGAGATGCCATGATGTGCTGTAGGAAACTTCACCCAGTAAATGCTAGTTTTAGGACAGAATGCCCCTTCAACAAAGATCAATGGTGCCTATAATTCAAAGGAAATCTATATTTTAGTAAGCGAGCGGACCCCTGATTAATTACGCTTAAAAGAAATCACCACGTTTTCAGCAAAATGTCAAGATAGCTCGAAGCACATAACACAGTATTAGTTTGGAATGAATTCCAGAGCAGTAGGCTCATCTACAGCGCTCCTTATCTAAGTGCCCAAACCTGACCCTGCAGGCTAATGTGCGTGTGGGGTGTTCGCTTGACCTCAGGAATAATGGTGGAAGGAAAAAACATCAAAAATGAGGAAAGCTCTGAACAGACGAGTGAGGCAGAATACAAATGACGGCAGCAGCACCGCAGGCATTAGAGCAGCTATCAGCAGGCTTTTACAGAACAGGAATAAGATCTTTTATAGAGGAGATGGGAGATGGATGCATATGAACTCGAGATGAGCTTTCCGACCGCTGAGACCATGCATGGCATGAAATACTGCTGCATCGTTTAGCCTGAATTTAAAGTGATAGTTCAGCCTAGATTTGACTTGTTTGAAGTAACTTCATCTATTGAAGCGTCTTATTTAACTGACACTTTTGTTTTTCCTGGTTTGGAAGCAGGTGTTTTACAGGTGTAATTTCTTCTGTAATTTGTCTAGCGTTCTAGATAACAGTATGCTATAGAGTTTGCTTCTCTTTGAAATTGCCTGATTTGCACCACAGGCCTTGTTATGACTGCAGCTGTATTATTTCACTTCTGCTGCTCATTGTTTATAAGTTTTTAGATGCAAAGCCTCTTGATTACTGAGGAAAGAACAGTGCCGTAAGCAGTGTTGATTCTTTAGTTTGCATTGGAGGTAAGATGTTAATGTAGCCACCAATTAGTACCGTGTAGCTGGTAATTGAACTCATGTACGCTTGCTTGTGGATTTTGCTTATAAACGGCAAAATAGTCATATTTACAGGTTCCAGCATACCATGCAATGTTGACAGACAGTACGTGATACAAAGTCACACCTGATACAAGCAAGTCTAGTTGAAATAACATTAAAAAGCTAATTGAGGCACGTTTTGTAAGTCTTCGGCATGCCGTTCAGTTTGCCCGGTGCTAATTGGTGAGCAAGATCCACTGCTTTTAGCTGCATTTGGTTCACAGCTGCTTTGAACACCAAACATGTTTGGGCTCATTATCCAAATTTAGGATTTGAGGGCTGGGTGGGTGGAGGTGGGGTGGCTGTATGATATGTAACTAAAGCTTCACTTTCAGAGCTGTAAGCTATGCAATAATTGTTTGATAAATAAATTGTGGGATTATGGTTCAAACTCTATGCACACAATCATACAATTCATGTGCACGGCCACAATCATTTGTGCTGACCTTCATACTGACCTTTAAGATTCCCAAGCAAGGAGAGTCAGTTTACAGTGGCGGGCCTAAACACAAAAGGTCCCCTTTCTTTCCCAAATCACAAATCCCAGTCAGGGAAGCGGCCCCCCTCCCCCCTGCATTAACACAGTCAGGATAATAGACTGTGAAATCTCTATTCAGACATGAATCATGCACGCATGTGTGTGTACACCTGTTGGGAAAACCTCATTAGACATTCCAGTCGACATAATGGCGTGTACAGAGTAGAGTCGTCTCTCCCACAAGTTTCCAAACCCATAAAAACCCAAACATTTACTTGCTCTAATTATGAAAACTAAATAAACAACAACAAAGTGTGACAGTGTACACATCACATTATACAAACTCATTAGGCTTCACCTAGCAGACACTTGATGGAGATTTAGGTAATTGCAAACCACTAATTGTTTGGGCACCTTGAGGGTGTTTTACAAAGCCCCAATGTGCACGGTAAGCAGGTCACTGCGAAGCAGCTTCTGACTGCTCCAGTCGTTCACTTCACACTGCTTAAATAGGATTGAACTCTGAGTTTACAGGCAGGGCACACAGATCCAGCAAACACAAACACACACCAGTAAAACCGTAAAACCAAAAGAAGGGTGACTACTGGAGACTGTAGGACAGGGGTTCTTCTGGGACACAGCTCCGTGGAGAGTGACATTGTCTCTCATCTCTTCAATTAAACATTTAAATAAAAGCTACATTAAAACGATATTTAAATGAGCCTTAAAAGTGAGAGTCAAACTGGGAAGTAATGAGTTCCAGTTTACAAGTGAAATAACAGTGAATGAAGGTTCAGTGAAGAACATTAAAGGCATATTTACATGTACTTTCAGGTACTGAAATAAACATCGGCCCTTGAATAGTTTCCCCAATGACATTGTTCTAAAATTGTTACCTCTTTGACACTGTTCTAAAATAGTTACCCTATTCAATGTTCCAGATTGTGTTCTTGTTCACATTCTCATTGAAACTGTTCTGGAATAATTTCCCCATTGACACTGTTCTAGAATGGTTTCCCCACTGACACTGTTCCAGATTATGTCCTTGTTCACACTGTTCTGGAAGTTTCCCCACTGACACTGTTCTAGAACAGGTTGCTTATTGACACTGTTATAGAACATTTGACTTAATTAATTCTGTTATAGTTCTAAATGCAGTAAAGTTCTAGATTGTTCCCTCCATTTGTACTGTTTCTTTCCCTTCAGTCTGGGAATACCTATGTACTTTTCAACAATGTTCTCCATAATCCAAACTGAATCATTTGGTTTACTTGTGTCTAAACATGCTAATCTTGTAAACTGCAGAGCACTGCTTAGGGAATGTTTGGTCTGTGTGTTCTGAATATTTCGAAAACGAACCTATAAGCCACACGAACATGCGTGAATGAAGGAGAACACCGTAGAACAGGGGAGAGTCACCCAGCAATAACACACAGAAACACAGGGTTCAAAGTGCTCAGGCCCAAACAATGAGTGAAACTGCTCAGGATAGCAGGGATTAAGCCTTGTCTAACTGCATGAACAGTGAGTGTTTCTGATGTGTGAATCATACCTGAAAGGTGACGGGGTCATAGATGTTGGACAGGCGGAACTGCTTGAGGAAGCGTTCATCCTGGCTCCAGAAGAGACGGATGTCTGGGATGCCAAACAGAACCATGGCGAGTCTCTCAAGACCCAATCCAAAAGCCCAGCCAATCTTATTCTCTACACCCGCTGTGAGAGAGAAAAAGAAAAAAAATTGACAAGATTCTTCCTTTGTTTTTAATTCAGTACTTTTTTCGGGTCCAAAATACAATTTCTCTTACAAAGTTACGGTTCCCCCATGATAGAACAGCAGCAGAAGTTTCCCCTGCTGTTTGTTGATTCATTTCACTGCTGCTGTTTGACTTTAAAGTCCCAAATCCACACTGTAGAGTTACAAAATTATACAGTAAAAGAGAGACGTGATCAATACTGTCAGCAACAACTTTCTGGATATAGATTGTCTGGCTTTCATGTGATGCACTAAAGTTAGTTTTGTGATAATTAAAGTTAGTCCCAAAGCTATACAATGCCTAGAGGGCATGAAGGGTTGTCAGCTTTTAGTTTAGTTAAAAAAAATACAATAAAAAAATAAGTAAGATGGGATGACGGGAAGCTTTCTTGAAACAATTTTGTTGATTAGGGACGTCCCAGGTTGAATATTTACGGCTCTATAAAACCCATTTTATTTTTCCCCAAATTCATTTTTAGTATTTCTATTTTTTCCTGAATTTCATCACCATTCCGATTTTTCCGTGTTTTTATTTCTTTAGGGAAATATTATCATTAATGAAATCATAGGACCCTACAGCTTAAGATGGCATTACATGACAAAGAACTATGTACAGTATTGGGACACCTGCTCATTCCATGGAATCATTCAAAGTTATTGTAAAATAACTGTTTCTACTGCCTGGGAAGGCTTTCTACTAGATTTCGAAGCATTGCCGTGAGGATTTGAATAAATTCAGTGACCAGAGCTTTAGTGAGGCCAGGATGTGGATGTCCACCACCCCATCTGATCCCCAACTCATCGCAGAAGTACAGGATGTAACACCATCCTTCCAGAGAACTCAGCTCCGCCTCTCCACAGCTCAATACTGGACTTTACATCCCTCCTGTCCACACAGATTGGTGCCAATAGGTTCATGCTTCTCTGCTCCAGAGAGTTTTATTCTATTGGCAATACTTCTCTACAGGGAGTAGACAAGCTATGTGTGCATTTGCACATCTGTGTCAACATTGGTTCCAACTTCCATTAGCTGAATACATTCACAAGAATATACGGACATTTGGACATATATTGTAATGGACGAAAAGGTGCATCGTACTGTATAATATCCCATTTCTGTGCTTCATTTATCCCTGCTTTACTTGTGGTCTTTCCACTCCAGAGCAGCATTCCTTCGGATTTGAGGAAAATCTGGTTTATATGGTAATGAAGGAGCAACTCAGGGGTCAAAGCACTCAGTCGGCTAAGACAGACACCTGAATAAATCTGGGTTTTTGCGAGCCTAGATCAATCAACACCTCCATTCTGCTGGGTGTACCTTTCATTAATTACTCCAATCCCTGCAGAAATGTTGAATTAACTTTCTGGAGTAGAAGCGTGGGTGCACCCATTCGAATGGTTGCAGAGGAGGGAAAAAAAAACACACAACAACTTTTAATTGTTTCCGAGCTCCAGTAAGCATGCCATGATTCAGTTTCGATGCCCAGCCTTCATCGGACGGCTGTGTGGCTGGCGTTTTGGAGAGGGGGGAAAACCAGGCCGAGCGTTTCCGCGGAGACGCTGGGCAGAGAGGATTGATGGATAGGCTGATTGCTATCACTCGCCTGCCACTGCAGGTAACGAGCACATCAAGGGAGATGAAAGAGAGACATAAAGCTGTGTGACATGGTTAATAGCGTAGTGAGCTTGAGGCTTAGAGGAGGGGGCTGGCACCAGCATGCACGTACACACACACGCATGCAGTGCCAGAGACGTCAGCCAAGAGACAGCACGTATCGCAGGCATCAGCGATGACCTCAGATGACTGCCTGAGAGAAGGTAGCATGATGCCCCTCCACTGTCTTCTCCTTCTCTCCTGCAGGGCTGTGTCTCAAAACAAGCAGAGCACAAATGTCCTGGACATTATAATCAGTGGGTTAGCAGTAAGCCCTATTCGCTATCAAGTGCACTATTTTGGAGTCTGCCTTTGGTAACGGAGTGAGAGGAATACAGCTGAGATGCCCTGTGATAGGTAGCATACAAACAATATATTGTATTAATATTAATTATCCCATAATTATTAGTGCTTACACACCATTTGTGTTCTATAGAGTGTTCCTAATTTCACAATGTGGAGAATACAGATTAGGGACCAATACGGTTCCCCACAATCAGTAAACAATAGGCATTCCTGATTTTTCAGTAGGGATCAGAGCACCATTACAGATTATGCAATTTCTTTTTCCTGGTTTTCCAATGTTGGTGATTAGTGACAATTCCTGTTTCCTACAATAGTGTTGAATCCTAATTTTCCATCACAGGTAACAGTATCAGAAATCGCTGTTCCCCATGATCAACTATAGTGTCATGTTTTGTTTTGTTTTTCTTAAAATTGAATTACTTGTGAATATGGACCATTTCTGTTCCCAATAACAGTGTTCTGTATACTGCCACTAGTTTTCCAATAAAAGGAATAGTGATTGGGGATCATTTCAATTCATAACAGTGTTCTATACACTGCTCTCAAATTTTATAATGTAGGAAACAGTGGTTAGGACATAATTCCCTGTCAATTTAGCATTCCCTATGAAAATGTTCAATATATAGCTCCTCATTTTTCAATGTATGGAAAAGCGATTTGCACAGTATTCCTGTTCCCTATAATGGTGTTCTACAGAGTGCTCCTGATTTCCCAATGGAAAGAGTGATTTTGTCACCACTTTCAACATAGCATACATAATTCAACAGTATGTAGTCTACAGTGAATGCCAAGATGATAGCTAAAAGTGAAGGTGAAGCATATTAAATACACTAACATAGCGGTCAAAGGCTGCCACATGGACCAGTACCGGAGAAATTATAATGGATTGCTGCAGTTCTGAATGTCTGGAATGGCTAGATCACTCCACAATAAAAAAATGGAAATTTCCGATTGTATATATAGATGCTACGCAGGCACTACGCAGTATGGTGGTGTGGCAATTCCCCAGTTTTCCAGGCAAAACATTCCTAAACTGTTCATTTAGAGAGATCAGCACCCTAACAAAACCCAGACATTAGATAGGGACACAATGTATAGTGTAAGAACATCATACAACATAAGGCTTGAATTGAAACAGAGGGCATGTCTACGATGCCCACCTCCCACTCCAGCCAATCACAGCTTTCCAGGGAGGCTGGCAGTTGGGGCTGGCAGTCTGACGCTCTTCACCTTGCGATGACATCAGCAAGGCTAACAGTCCTTGGCAGCGCTCACTTTCACAGCTTGATGCCTCTATGTCATCCCCTCCCTGCCAATCCCTCACTCCCTCCCTTCTCTCTCTCTCTCATCCCTATATTGCTCATCCATGTCTGGCATTTACTCATCTTCCTCACCCTCACTGTCTATCCCTCATTTTCTCTCACCCAACTATCCCTCTCCTCCTTTGTGCCTCTCTTTCATAGTCTATCCTTCCTTCTCCCCCACTGTTCCAGCTACCTCTCCCCATCAATAGCTCTCCCTCCTCTGGCGCCATTTCCTCTCTCTGCCTCCATTCCTCCATCTTTCTCACAATACCTGTCTTCTTTCCAGTTTTCCTCCGGAGCTAATGATGGATTTGCACCTGCATAGTCCCTCCCAGTTCCTCTGGTTCAGATGTACCTGCTGCTTTGAATATTAATATCAGTGGGCAGTGATAGGCTAGTGTCCCTCTGTGGCTCACTGCTAAAAAAAGAGCAAATTCCCAAAATTCTGTCCTGATCACCATTCATTCACCCTACTTTAAGTTGCACTCATTGCTGACTCTGATGTGCAAATGTACAAATGACTTTTCTAGACACTATAGAGAAGTACTGCCAATAGAATAGGACTCTCTGGAATCCTATGAACCTACTGGGACCATGCATAAAACCATGGTTTTGTGTGTTATTTTACTTCCATCTCTCAATATTGTTAAAATAAAGATCAAATGGAAATGAAAATCAAAAGGTTTTCATGGGGTGTTCTACAAATGCAGACATCCCACCCTAGCAAAATTCATTTCCAGCAGGGGGTTTGGATCAATCTGTATAATTGATCGGGTGGGGTGGGTTGGGGTGGGGTGGGGTATAATTTGCAGAAAGGAGGGGAGTTCCTACTAACATGCAGGACAGTTTTCAGGATTCACTAGTGTAATATGTGTATCACTGTGTGTGGATTAGTATAATGCAGAGGTCTAATTCCCGTGTGTGCATAACCCAGTGAGTCAAATGAATAGAATTACTTACTTACTTTTTCCATATACATGGAAATATTCTACATATTCTTTAATGTATAGAAATATTGTGTTGCCTTATTTTGCACTTATCAATCAGACATGACACTCGAAATGGGATTTTTTTTCATCCATCAATTATGTTCATGGTTCCTGCTTCTAAAACATTCCAGACTTCCTCCAAAGAGGAGCACTAAGGCCTATGGAAATGCTGGAATGAGTGGATGACCTATCAGGCTGCCCCAAGGTGGGAGTGTGACCTCTATTAGGCGGCAGGCAGGTAAATCTAGGGCTGAGTTACAGCTCACCTTTCATAAGTGGCATTTACTTATGTGTGCTGGACAGCAAAAATGTCAGCCATTGATTCTAGATTATGATTTTGTTCTCCTCACTAGGTGACATTTTATCAGCCGACTGTGAAAAAGGTGTATTTTAACAGAATGAGCTGCTTGAATTACTGCCTCTGCAGGCTGTTTTTATTCTCTTTCTCTTTTTCCCCAAATCTATTCTTTTAATTCATTCTTTTACACCTCTGCAATTATGGTGTGGGAACTTGGAGAGTCAGTGCTCTGAGGCCTTTAAAAAGTAAATTTCATCCGCTGCAGTAGCTAATCCCACACAAAAGGCTGAGTCGTCCACTTTCGCCAATCCGTTCATTGATCTCCACTGCCGTCCAAAAGGTTGTAAAATCATTGTGACTCATCTGAGTGTCTGTAAACATAAACCACAATATTGTACACTACAGGTCTGCCCTAATAAGGATGCTGGGAGGTTTTTTTTTGAAGCGTGGGTATTCCAAGGAATGTGGATCTGAAGCTCATTAGGACCATTTAAGAAACAAGCAAAAGAGCTGGGGAGCCTTGCAGTCAACCCTGACAATGAAGAGAAGCAGTTAATTCTGATGGAAACATGGGTTCACATTTGCATAGTGTGGTTAAAATGGATTTTTGGGGGAGCCTGTATTGGCTCAGGCATTCTGCAGTGGTGTACAGAGCCACTGTGATGAATAAGTAATGGGGGGACATAAATAATGCAGCTTGATTAGTAATGGAGTGCAGTGTTTTTGTTGCGTTTCGTACGTCGATGTGAGAAGGAGAATGAGAGAATCACTTCTGGTTTTGGGGTAAAGGGGTCAGCATGTAAGGAAATCAGTGGTGTTCCTGTGGAAAAAAAAGAGACTACACTACTTTCATTCATTGAGGAAAAAAGGAAGGGATATCTTCAGATAACAGAATAAGAGCCCTATTATTTTCTGCGTGAACAGTCATGCATAATAAAGGAACAGTTAAGGTTGCAAGAACTTTCGCACTGTTGCAATATCTCACCACTGGCACTTCTGATGTAAAACTGCTCACCATAGGGGCTTCATCTCAGAACACTAAGGCACAAGTGAACAATATGTCTAAATTTATCCAGACGTATTTTCTAATAACTGAATTTAGTGTTTTAAGATGCTGACAGTCAACAGCATGCTTAAAAACCCCCAAATAGGTTTCTTTTAAGTAATGCCACTGAATAACCTTGCAATGGACAGGCTAAGATATCATATTAAACTTAAAGACAAGAGCCTGTGTGAAGAATCATTCTGAAGGATTAAGTGACACCCAGATGATGTACAAGTTCATGTACAAACCATACATCACCCTAAAATCAAGTATAAAGGCTATTGCACTGGGTTGTGGAGCGTTGGATTTATGTTTTTGTATGGTACAGCACCACTGACAACCTTTGAAAGGAGTTGGAGTGGCATTTGTAATACAAAACTAATTGATCTTTGTCAATGTGTTCTTTCATACCAACTAAGGATGCACCCCAAACCATCCAACCAGCAACTGGAGCAGTGTGTTGCTCCACAACAATAGCAGGATTAAAAAGACTCATCACAAGGCTTCCAAACTCGAACCCGATTGTCATTGGATGCCAAACAACCTAAATTTGTTTAGAACAATGATACAGTTCTACTGCTATTTGCAGTGTGTTTATGTGTGTGTGTGTGTGTGTGTGTGTGTGTGTGTGCCCTCATGTAACACCCAACACCTCCTAACAGCTTGGTCTGAATGGCCCAGATTGCAGGCATTTCATTGAAATGACCATCCTGCTCCTCTCAGTCCAGTGATTCACCCCCACTGAAAGTCTGCCAACTGGGTAAAATGTCTCAGAGTGCATCTTAGAGGCATGTCTAGCAGTCAATGATTTCTTACCAAGAGGTACCCTACCCAAAAGTAGCTTCTGAGAGCCATTTAATAGTGTAACTGGTGAAGCAGTTATATGCTCTCCTATGCCAGGACCCAGTGTACAATGAGACCACACATCATTTACATATCTGCCTGAGATGTACTGCATGCCAATCCAACATGTCCAAGATGTCTAACTTGATGCATTATACCTTTGGTCAGTTGATATGTTGATAGATCTGATATTGACTATTTAAAGCCTGATTTCTTTTTGTGCTGCAAAAGGATTGGCAGTGAACGGTTGTCAGTTTGATCCCCTGGAGCGGCAGGCATTTGAGGTGGGGAAGTGAGACAACACTTTCTGCTCCCACTACATTCACACCTGAAGCACTTTTGAGCAAACCCCAACTGCACCCATGGCAATAGGTGGGTGCCACCTACTCATGGTTGAGCACTCCCAAAGCACCAATTCATTAGTGTGTGTTGAATTCGAAGGTTTATATCTGTTGCACTGCTGTGGATGAAACAGGAAGAACATCTGAATGAGCAGGTGTCTGGATACTTTAGGACAGCTTAGAACTGTTTGTCTTTATTTGCCACCAAGAGCTGTTTCGTAAACAACTGTGATCCCCGTGCCTGCTCTATGCATATTAATGTATTAAATAAATTAAGCAGCATGCTTTCAGCCCATGAGAATGTGCATAAAGGATAGGGCATGGTCCTCCATGCATAATGCACAGGCTGACCACAGAAGACCAGGCCCCTGACTTCGGTAACTCTAGTTTCACGCATGCACAAGACGAGCGGAATTTCCTTGTCTGTGATGCGCATGGCTTTATTAGAGGAGATAGGATCTCGTAAAGCCCAGAGGAGGGTGTAGAGGCCACAAACGCAGCGTCATGAACTGCCCCAGCTGTGGGGTCAATGCTGCCTCTGATGAGTGCAGCAGCAGTGTGAAGTGTTGAATATCAATGACAGAGGAGAAGACTACATAGAGGCGCACTGAACTGATGGTATTATTACAGAATGATAAGCAAGGTGAAGAAATATGCGCTTTGCATTCAGAAAAAGGAAAGACACCAAAATGTCCTTTGGTTCGATGCAGAAGGAAGAACCAGGTTTGGTTCTCTAATGAAGTTGTGAATGCTTCTTGAAGCATCAGAAGCCTAGGCCAATTTTGTGCGTTGTTTTCGTAGTTTGACGTACCTTTTTTGGCAAAACATTAGGAAAGTACCGCGTTTGTGATGTTTTTTGCTTATAAAGACGAC
>CM067507.1:31946278-32055929 GCA_034509495.1 Acestrorhynchus altus
CTCTGGTTGTGCAAACAGTCCCAGCTCATAAATATACACAATTTATGTATAACCGGATCAATGGATTTCAGAAATATACAGCCGAGTAAAAGCAAGAGAGACATCAGGTTTAACAGAACCTGTTCTTCAACCGAAAGGCTTTCTAAAATCTGCAATTACTAAAATCTACTACTATTTGTTCAGGTAAATGTATTTATGCCATATCTCCTGCATTTATAGATGCTGCAAATCCTCCAAATCCCATCTGTTGCCTCTTTTTTCCCAATTATTACTATATCATGCCATGAATAAGCAATGTGCAATGATTTCTGCTGACTTTCAAACTGACATTAGTGTCAAAAGCAGTGGGGAGACAGCTGGCATTTTTAGGCAAGCATTAGCATAATGGAATCTGTTAAACAACGAGCAGGGGGAGCAAAAGCAAGGAAAAATTCCTGGGTGAAAAAGGAAGGCAGAGCAATCAGTGCAAGCTGAATGTCACTAAGTCAGCTAACATTTAATTATAGTGTTATCAAAATGGGTCATTAAATAACATACAGTCAAATGGAACTCCACACGTTAGACAAACCATCCATCAATACAGCAATTCAATTCAGACGAAACCATGCAGGACTGTATTTCTGAACAGTTCCCTGTTTGCATCTAAGAGAACAATATAGATTACTGTTAAGTAGATACATAAGACAGGTAAAGGCAGAAGGCATTGGCTGAAACGTCTTCTCAGACATTCTTTTTACTAGTGGAAATGAATTGCCGGGACTGCAGTAAGGTGAAGGTCGACACATTGATTTTTCTTAAACGGTTTTGTAATACTCTCTCTTTCTGAAGTCTGTGGCTGAAAACCTGCAGAGACAAAGTCTTTATTTTGTACGACTTAAAAACAGTGGTTTGTGGTGTAAAAAAATGTGGGATTCATTTCTTCTGCCATACACTTGAATATTTGATTAAAACACTCCCCTTTAGTGCAAATGTTATTTAGTGTAAATAACACTACTATCCACCATGACTATACAGTCACTGGAGTGTTTAGAGCAACATGGGGGAAAAATGTGCATTGCAACTTGTACTTATACGCATAAAAGACATCTGAATAAATACACAACATCTGTACAAACACATTTTGCATATTTCATACATACTATAATACACAAGCTTAGACTTAGGGTTAGGTTCGGTTTAGGTTACAGTAACGTTTAGGGTGAGGGTCATGGTTAAGTTTAGGTTACATTTAGGGTTAGGGAAAGGCATAGGTTACGTTTAGATTACGTTTAGGTGGGAGTTAAGGTTAGAGTAAGAGTTAAGTTAATTTACCATAGGTGAGGTTTATAGTTAAGGTTAAAGACAAGTTATGTTAAATTTGGATTATAATTAAGATTAGAGTTAGGGTAAGAGGGAGGTTTAGATTAAGTTTAGGTTATAGTTAAGGTTATGGTTACTCATAAGGATAGAGTTACAGTTATGTTAAATTTAGGTTCAGTCACAATTAAAGTTAAGGGACAAGTTAGATTTACATTACATTAAGGTCATTTTTTAAGGTTAAGGTTAATTTTAGTTAAGTGTGAAGAATGGATCAATGCAAATCTTTAGAAGACTTTAGCAGATGTGTTAAATAGACACATGAAGCTGGAAAAGGCTGAAAAGCATTGTTAAAGACCCGGGTATAAAGTAATCCAGGGTTAGAAAGCTCTCTACAAATGGAGAAAATTCAAGATTGTTGCTACTCTTACTAGGAGTGTCTTGTTAAGAAAACTCAAGAACACAATGGGAAATACTAAGAAAGATGAGAAAGCATAAGGGCAGCAAAAGATTCTACATACTGCAAAAACCTGCTTGTGTCCATGATTAGAAAGAAAAGACTGAATTATATGTCTAAAAAACTTACTGCAGATCATCCGAGTTTGTCCAAATTTCGGAGAAGACTACACTACACACCAAATCATCATCATACAATAACTGTGAAACGTGGTGGTGGAAGCATCATAGGTTGGCAATGCTTTGTTGCCACTGGATGCCTTGGCATGTTGGGATCATTGAAGGATCTCCTCGAATCCTTATATACTTTGTTCTGACAAAACAGACACAGCTAACATCTTTTGTGATTCTCATGATGTTGAATGATTATACAGCCCGGACAAATATACACCGATAAGCTTTAACCCACCTGTACTGCGGTGAAGCTCCACTCATTTTTTATTTGAATTCTGGTGACGGATATCAAAGAGAGACTCCAATATAATGAAATAAAAGTGTGAAGAGTGCTGACATTGAGACACTAATAAACAAATGCTCAAACACTAACAGAGCCAATTAACATGTTTGTTTCAGCTGCTGGGCCTTCAACATTTCTCAGACAGTAAGGCCTGTGGTATCACAATAATCTTATTTTATCATTACCAGTAAATTACATTTACCGCAGTAGTTCTGGGGGTGTAGGACCCCTGGATACATGTTGATTGTGCAATATTGTAGTTTAAATTTAAAGCTGTGTGTTTACCAAAAGCACAAAGATCAATCATAAATGCTGAAGTGAAGACCACACTGAACAGTCTCTCTAGCAGCTGAGACAATCTAAAAACTCTGGGATGTTTTGAGAAGAAGGGCCTAGACCAGTTAAATCGTCTTGAGGGCCACAGCATGATAAAAAGAAAAAACGAATTCTGCTTAATTAGTGAGAGAACTTTCCTAAAAATGAAGACACACTGACTAACTTAACATATATGTGCTTTGTTGCTGTGCTTTCAGAGACCACCCATGCTGGATTGGTATTGTATTCCCTCTCACTTTGGGAAAGAAAAAGTTCTTGATTGCCTTCCCATTTCAATAACTAATTATAAATAACTATTTCTTTTGAGCAGGAGGTCTGTAATGCCTGCTACTGAATCAGTGCTCCGTGGTGAGGACAACTGGGAACAAAGTAGAACAACAAGAAGGTCAGACAATCAGACAAGAACCTCCTGAATGACCTGCTGCTCAGATTTCATAAGGAGGACAATAGCTCAGGCCTCCACACACTAGCCTTCAGCCAGCAATCCAGAACAGAACTATTTCCACCATGTCTCTTCGGAGACTGAGACAAACCTGACACACCAGGAGCTTGTAGTAGAAGGCTAAACCACTCATTTCCCTGTAGAGTGGGGCTTTCGGAGTTTTTAAAGCTCCAGATTAGTTGAGCGACGGGTCAAGTCCCGAGTCTCTGAAGCTTTCCCAAGCCGTTCTTTTCATTAGCTGAGCTCCGACAAAGGAGCAATCACTTAGTGTGACTCAGGGAGAAGCCAGGGCTGCAGTGGGACTCTGTTCAATGCTTAATGCTCAATGTCTTTTATTTGAGAAGAAAGAAAAGCAGCTTCGAGCCTGCACATCTTGTCAGCATTGACAGGATTCAGGTCAACAACCCTGTAACCTGTATGATTCAATATTAATGCCAAAGATCAGATAGTTCATAAGCAGTTCGTTAGCAATTCTGTGAGGACATGGAGCGTCTATACGTCATTAGAAGAGACGTAAACTACTGAATATGAATGTGCATTCACACCTGAGTGGATATCACTCTTATCCTGGAGGTGCATGCATACTGCAGCTGCTGCAGTAATATGAATTATATCAGACTAACCACAGGGTGAATGAAAGCCTGATCTCAGCACTTCCTTTAATTGCACAAGGAGACAATGGGAAAGCTCTGAAGTGCATTACAGAGTATGTGTGATCAGTGTAGCCACAAAACCACAAAACAAACTCTGATCAGCTTCGGTTATCAGCTGAACTACTAATAACTGAACATCTACTGCTAATAAGCCACTAATAAGCTTGTGAACCTGTGTCTTATGTTTGAGAGTGTAGTCAGTTAATTCTGACCATGATCCAAAAATATAAGGGCCACAAACAGCGCTGGTTCCATGTTATAAAAACCATGGTAATTTTCAGTGAACCAGCCTGCATTTACACCAGTTTTAGTGGAACAGGTGATATCTCATCAACAGAGGGTGATGCCCAGCATCAGTAAACAGAAGTGTGAAGATTGCAGCTACCATTTCATCTGTTACAGATTTTTGGTTTTCTCCAAAAAGCCAACATGCAAGATTTTCCAGATGCAAATTAATTTTTCAGGTTCCAGAACTTGTTTTCATTTGTGGAAATGTGCCAAATGGTTCAAAATTAGGTTTGTGAATCAGAACAAAGCCTGTTCCATGTTGGGGCTGTTCCATTGCTCTGGGTGAGGCCAGGGATGAACCACTTTTGATTTTGCAATGAATCATTTTGGTAAAGAAGATGCATGTGTGAAGAAAATGGGAAACAATGTTTAATACCTATTTTCAAAACCTCTTTAAACATTCCTTTCATAAAAAATGATTCTTTTGTGAAACCAAAAATATTTTTCCTATGGCATCACTCATAAAATCCTTGGTAGCCACGTTTATCTCTAAGAGAAGCCACAAAAGGTTTCTTTCAGTGAGGCTACGGAAGAACCATTGTTGATTTTAATTAACTAAATCCAAAGAAGAATCTTAAAGAACCTTCATATTTCAAAGGTTTTAATAAGTCAAAGATGCTGTAGACTGCAATGGTGTTGTTCCAGACTATCATGGACTCACTCAGAATGGCAACAATTCATGCAAAATCTGCAGGAACTGAGTGAAAATATTCAAGCTGCATGGGATGGATTATCACAGGACACCATTAGGAACCTCTACAACTCCATACCGAGACGCCGGGCATGTTGTGTTAAACCCAACGACATACCGAGAGACGTGACTTCTGTATAGATCAAGAAATGTTACCCATATCAGTCTAATTGTTTACAGTATTGCAATCGTACAATTACTTCTGGCTGCAGCTATAATTTTGTTTGTTTGTTTATTTACTTGTTTGCATGTTTAATCTAGAATCTACCTCTATCAAGAGTGGGATTTATTTTCTTACATTTGTTTTCATGTATGGTCTGAACTGATGGCCACTGACATTGATCATCATGTAGATCACCATCATGCAGAATCCTAGAGCAGACATCTAATATTAAATAAAATCAGGAAATAAAAACGGAGCAATATTAACTGCGCGCAGAGTAATGGGTGTGACAATAGGTGAAGTTTTGAATGACCGAGGAAGTTGTGGATAACTGTAATCACATTAGAATGAAATGATAATAAATGCATTTCCAGATTTGATTGTACTTAAAAGATCATGTTCTGAGATAAACAACCTGACAAAAAAATAAAAATGACAAACTGCAGGATATTATTTTTCATTTAAGCAAACATTATTCTTGCCAACATATGCCTCGGATGGTCAGAGCTGTAATAGTGACAAAACACTCAGCAGGTGGTACTAATGTTATGGCTAGTTGGTGCACATATATGTAGCTTCACTTGGCTTAGCTGCATCTAACGTTTCTCACACCATCTCCTTCAGCAATCTTCTGCACAACTGTGTGTGGTTGCAAATCTGCGTCAGCAATGGGTGTAGGTTATTGTCCCATGGCGGTTTCTTGTGTCCGACTGTCATCAGGAGGAATTCATCAATGACTGACTGGGTAGTAAAACCACACGCATCTCTCCACTATGCAGACACCCTACTGATAAACTGCTCTGAATCTTCACTGAGAGTTCCCTTCAGTGGCTGCGTGGTGTTTGATATCTCTCTGAGAGCCAGTCTCCACCTTGGTCTCCCTGGGGTCTTTTTTTCCCAGTCAGCTCACTACCCTGAGGATGGCAACAGACTCCAGTAGGCAGCGAGCCAATGCTAGCAGACCCTGCTTGTCATACTTGCTGCCCTGGCTCCATCGATTGCTGAGTCAGGCAGTGCTGCAACCCAGCACTCATAAACACAAGCACATGCATGCAACTGTGTACATAAGCAAATGTTTATCTCATACACACACGCGCAAACACACACACAACCCCCCCCAGCACTGATCTGTGGAACAGGGGGACGCTGGTCTCATGGTTCTCCATCCAATACTATTTGTGATGTGATGGGCAGTTAGGGATGAGCTTGGATGGTCATCACCCAACATCCTTACCTCACTAACGCTCTCTGAATGCAATCAAAATCGGCCATTTTTTGGATTCATCAATGATGAGCTGTCTAGACCATAAGGCAACAAAACATAACACTGCTACACTACCTCCACCATGCTTCACAGAGGAGACCGTTTTGATGTTGGTACTCAATATTGCTCTGAAACAATGCCAGACATTGAAATTCTGTTGGTATCTGAAATATATCCTGCTATAAATCTTGCCAGAAATGGTGCAGAATTGCTCACAGGGCCATAACATATGAGGTAGACATTACATGACATTATACATATTTATGTAACAAAATAAAATAATTCTTACGTCACCATTCTTACTATAAGCAGTTGTTTGGTAAATCTCACATTCTTTTTTTAGTCCTATAAGCTTCAGCAGTCTTTTTTTTCTGAGCTCCGCTGAAATCTCTTTCGATCAGGCATATTGCTCTTGAACAAACTCTGTTATGAAGAGCAGGGAAGAAAATTGTGTTTTATTATATGTCAGGGTGGGTCAAACCCACTTGATCTAAGTAATGCTTGATGTCAGTTAATCTCTGTTCCATGAGGTCATTATTCTAGAGATTCACACACTGCTCAACATTGAAATTGCACCACCAAGAATGCATTCTATCACTGTTGGTGTTGCACTTTCAGCGTTGAGGAGTGTATTTTTCTATGACCTTTAGAATATTGTTTAGACTGTTACGAATAGTTATGCTATAATGATATTCCAAAATAAAACACTGCATGTTATATAAGTCTATTTTAAGGACTTGGATGCCCCCAGCAGAAATCTAGGTAATCTGGAGGGGACTTGCACAAATGTTGTATGTTATATGTTTAGGTTGATAATTAAGGTAGATTCTTATAGCAGGTTTTCAGGTTATATTACACACCCTGGTATATTCCTTTTACCACAGAAGGAAAGCAATAGAAATGTATTTAATTTTAAAAGGTGCAAATGATTGATTATTTATAAAAATAAAGCTGTGAAATCATTAAAGTTTACTGTATGAAATGAATGTGATATGATGACTTTTTATTGTTTTTGGATTACCTATTTCGAGGAAAGCAAGACTGATCTATATGAAAAGTGAAATAAATAAATATATAAATTCTTATAAAAGACCATTTAAATAGGTATGAGTTTTGAAACACTGAGTTTGATTAGCTTGATCTGAGGCTAAACATCAGGTTTTAAATATTTATTTAATACACACACATATATATACACACACACACACACACACACACACACACACACACACACACACACACACACACGTTTGTATGCACATATATATATATATATATATATATATTCTCATATCTTAAAGGAAACCAAATCCTAGGAATTGCTCATTAAATTAATCTGGCTTGGTTTATTTATAGCATATCTGTAATCTGATTACTGCATCTTTTTTCTGTAACTGTAACAGAATACAGCTCATCATTTGTCTCCTGACTGCATAATGCTGTTATTTGTATTCCTTTTCTAAGCAACCTTGATAACAATGACTGAACTAAAGCAGACCTTTTAAAACAGTTGAAAGCTGAAAGGCTTTCCGAGCACACACTGTCAAAGTCTGAACATCTGTTACCTGACAAACTCGTTTTTTTTCTTCATCTAATGACTTCACTGAGAGTGCATACTGTTACACGTGCTACAGCCATAATCCGCACCACCCAAAGACATCAGCCACACAGTTTTGTTACAGATTCAACGTATGGACAAAAGTATTGGGACACCTGCTCACTCATTGTTTATTAATAGAGAGTTTACCAGGATTTTTTGGAGTAACTGTTCCTACTGTCCAGGGAAGGCTTTTGCTAGATTGGAACATTACTGTGAGGATCTCATTGCATTCAGCAACAAGAGTTAGTAAGGTTGACTGACCACCATTTGAACTCATCCAAAATGTTCTAATGGAGCACCATCATTCCAAAAGGCATAGCTCCACTGCAACAGAGCTTAGTGCTGGGGGATTCATAGCTAACACTTGGCAATGGACAACAGCCATAGGTTCATGTTTATCTGCCCCAGATAAAGAGAGTCCTATTCTATTTGCAATATGTCTATACAGGGACTAGATAAGCAGTGTGTTTGCATATGCACATATGTGGGTGCAATGGGTGTAGCATCAATTATTTGAAGGGGTGTCCACAAACATCTGGACATACTGTGCATCTCTATATACAATGTAAAGTAATGTCATCTCAGTACCGACTAACCTACCGCTCCTAGTCAATTCACAATGCGAGGCGGAGGCCGTGCTGCATCGCTTGTGGCTGAAAAGTAGGCCAGTGTAATGCATTAGACAGTCAGTGAGAGAGAGAGAGAGAGAGAGAGAGAGAGAGAGCAGCACTGCACTCATTCTCCATTTCCTACCATCCTGTTTTGTCCTCTCAGTGACTCTCTCCTCTAATGTCTGGCTCTATTTGTCCCCCTGTGCAGGCAGGACGGCTGAAATGGAACACTGCACAAACAAATGTTTGTTCTGGCCCCGCAAACCCGGGGGACGCCGAGGTGGAGGAGCCAGCCGTGGCTGATTGTGTGGGTGTATGTGTGCATGTTGAATAAAGAAATTGCCTTACAATGAGACTGAGACTGAAACTGAATCCTTGTACAAGGATTCGGAATGTCTGAATGTTAGGATGTACAATAAGGCATGAGGCACCCTGTGCATTTTTCAGTGTGAGTGTTGTTAATGTGTAAGGGATAGGCAGTGCATGTGTGTGTGTGTGTGTGTGTGTGTGTGTGTGTGTGTGTGTGTGTGTCTGAAGGAAGAGAGCCAGGATGGGTAGCAGCTGTCTGAAGCCTCCTCTCCCGCCAGTGATTGCCTCCACTGGGATCATGTCCAGGGTAAATGGAGGAGGGGCGGATGGGGGGGAAGCACGGGAGGTCAAGACTGAAGACGGCTGTTGCTGTTTACCCCTTATCGTTCGCGTCATATTCTGTATTCTTTATTCTCTGTATTCTGTATTCTTTTTCTATTAACTCTATGCATCACATTCGATAGAAAGAAAAAACAGATTTCATGCTTTGAGTACATTCGATTATTAGTGCTTTTCATTAATTAAAAATGTATTTGAATTTAAACAACCCAAAGCAAAGCCAAGAAGAGTAGAAAATAATTCCTCCACAGTGATGAGTGAAACACTCATAGGCTCCGTTCACACCTGGCATTAACATGTGTCCTGGGTGATCCGATCACACACCATAGCCACGACGTATAGCTGTTCACACCCGGCATTTTAAATGCATCTCCACTGGAAGAGGGCTATGGTGTGTATGAATTAATTCAATTGAGTTAAGTCCTTATTTTTGCCTTCATTCATTAGCCTGCACCACCTGGTTTGAGTGATCGGACTTCAATACGTCCTCGAGACGCACTGTACCCCACTTAAACCTGTCCTTCACTCAGGACTCATGTTCATGCCAGGTGGGTAATCACAAATGTCTGAGTGCAGGTGTAACTGACAAGGGAGGCAATACTTTTTATGAGGTTTGGGGGGGCAATTACTTTTTCACAGGGGTAATACAGGGTTAGCACTGGGCGGGCGATATGGTTAAAATACTGTATTTATTCAGACAAAATACAGATTCTCAAAAACTGCTGTTCAAAAAGGTGTCCCATACTTGGAACAGTGATTTTTTTTTTCCAGACATTGCTGCACTTCATGCATTTAAACAGGACTAATTACACTCTTTGTAATGAAGCATGCAGGTGGTCAGAGTTAAGCACTGCTGAAATTAAATGCCTGACAAATTGCAATACACGACAGGAAGTGAACGGGGTGATATGGCTTCCTTTTTTTTCATTCCAAGCTCTTGAATGAGATTTAAAGGTGACCTGGGGTGTCTCTCAATACCAAGAACACAAAGAAATGTTCTTGGAAAGGAAACGACTTCGCGGGAATGATCTCACAAGAACAGAAGGACGACAGACTGTTGAGATGTGCTGTGTACCAACTTAGTTAAGGCCACCACAGGAAGATATACAAGTCTCACAACATAACAACTTCGCTGTGGAACAACATTTTTGTATCAAATGGACTTAAATTTGACAACTAAACAGAGCCGGGTCTGAATAGCATCTTCAGCCTGAATTTCATCTTCAGTCTTCAGTCATTAACCAGTGCATCCTTGGTTTTCGAGGTGGAGCAAGAAAACATCCAAAAGCTGCTCTTGGGAAACGTGTTTTTGAGTATCACAACGCAACTTGGGTGGTGGAAGATGAAGTCAGACGAGAACACGAGGACGCAAGGTCTTTTTTGTTTCTGTCTCTGAAACAGTCTTGCATTTTTACTCTCTGTGGTGCATCTGAAGACTGCATTCGGTAATCAGGTCTGTCTTGGTTTGCTCTCTGTTGTGGACAATTGCTTCCAGGCTAATTAACTTTATATTTGTGTTACGTTTGTGTTGTTTCTGTTGCTTCTACTCTCTTGTTTACTTGCTTTGTGGACGCCCCCCTTAGTGGCTGCTCTGCTGGTGGAATGACAATCAACTGGTTGGATCTTCTTTTTAACTGGTTTAAATCTATGATCAGAGGAATGAAAAGGCCTTTGGTTTCAGCAGCAGTGAAAGGGTCACCTTATTAAGATAGAAAGTTGATGGAAAAACTACTCAGGGTACTGAGGGTGGAAAGGGGCTAAATTCCACTGTTTAAATTTAACATAAACTGCAGAAAGATATAATAGTAGGATCAGATAATCGATACACAAATCAACTAGGAGGTAGAGACATTGAAAAAGAGGGAAGAAAGGATGGGAGAGAGAGAGAGAGAGAGAGAGAGAGAGAGAGAGAGAGAGAGAGAGAGAGAGAGAGAGAGAGTCTGTCTGATTAAAAAAACTGCCAGCTCGTCAAATTCGTGGTATCCTGACAGAAGTGCTGTAATGAGGCCAGAGACACATTTTGTGTGTGTGTGTGTGTGTGTGTGAGTTCTAACAGGAGCTGGTCACAATTGGCACATGATTTATTCAGTGTGGTGGGAGTCGACGTGGGGGGGTATTAAAGATTAAGATTACGTTTGAAAGTGCCACCTGAACCAGAACGGGCTCAGCTGGTACTTTGCCCTCCCACCAGCGGCCCCTTGCTCCCCCTACAGTCCCAGGGGCTCTGTGGTGCATGACTTGAAGGGCCGTTAATTGTCTCCAAACACGGCTTTAATCACATTCTGCGGCCCCCCGGGGCCCTCTGGGGCGTGACTAAGCCCCGCCCCTTTCCCTTGGGGCTGCTGGCGCGTGCCATCATTAATGCTGGGTCCCATATGGTGTAGCCGGCACGGTGGGGTCCCAAAGGGTTCCATCCTGGGCCCGCTTCAGAATCGATGCATGCAGGGATTACACACAGCACTCTAATGAATAACTAACTGGACCAGCAGCCGAAGAGGAGCCACCCCATACTATTTGGTCTCTACACTAACCCCCCCTCCCCCCTCCCAAAAACCCCTCCCCTCCCCTTCTTCCTCTTTCATTAGTCTCCCTCCTTAAAGCAAAGGTACCGCCTTTGGCACACTTATGCCACGCTCCACATATGGCCATCCTGCTCCAAGACAAATAAATAACCTTTCAAGCTCCCTGTATGTCCCCTCCTCCTACTGTTTAACTCCCTCTCTCATTCATTCTTTCTTTCACTCCTGAACTCCCCCTCTCTTTCCTCCGTACCCCCACTGGCATTCCAGACGCTGCCTCCTATCTGTGGAGCTCCTGCCACACGTTTAATTCGGTCTTGCTGGCAGCTTTTTATTGTCTTGCTGCTCTGAAGTGAAGGGTGTATGTGTGTGTAAGAGGGTGTGAGAGAGTTTGTGTGTGTGTGTGTGTGTGTGTGTGTGTGTGTGTGTGTGTGTGTGTGTGTGTGTGTGTGTGTGTGTGAAGGGGGTTGCAGAGGACTGAATGAGGAGTTGCCTTGGCAACGGAGGCACACTTCTCTGCCGCAGTGAAGAAAGGGAGGGAGAGAGAATAGACAGAGAGAAAGAGAAAGAGAGAGAGAGAGAGAGAGAGAGAGGCTGAGTTTGAGAGAGAGCACGAGAGAAACAGTGAGGGGAAAAGAGAGAAAGAAGTAAAATGAGAAAGACATTGAGCACGAGAGAGAGAGACAGAGAGAGAAAGAGAGAGAGAGAGAGAGAGAGAGAGAGAGAGAGAGAGAGTGAAAGATCAAGTATGTATAAGAGAATGAGAGTGAGAGAGAGAGAGAGAGAGAGAATAGTAAAGGATGGGGTGATGGGGTGGAATGGAACGGTGAAATGGAAGATGGGGGAGCGTGAGAGAGAAAGCAAGAGAAAGAGCAGGAGAGAGAGAGGAGTGAAATGAGAATGGGAGATGGCAGTGTGTGTTTGTGAGTGTGTAAATGAATGTGTGTGTGTGTGTGTGTGTGTGTGTGTGTGTGTGTGTGTGTGTGTGTGTGTGTGTGTGTGTGTGTGTGTGAGAGTGTGTGTGAGAGAGAGAGAGAGAGAGAGAGAGAGAGAGAGAACTGTAGATTAAGAGGAAGAAAGAGAAAAATAGAAGGTTGGAAAATCATTTTTCAGCAGCATATTTCTCAGATCTTTTAACAACAGTATGCTTTTCCAAATGATATCCTTTGGGGTCATCTCAGACTATTCTTAAGAACAACACTGAGAGGAGAGGAAGAGAAGAGACAGACAGAGACATATATAGATAGTGGGTAGCTGCTCCCACCCTGATTGGGCTTGGCTGGGGGATCTCTGTAGCAGGCTCGGCTGCTGGGCGTCAGGCCTGCTGACAGCTGTCTGGAGACATAAGGGCTTTGTTTACCCAGTTGTGAATATGCACAGCCACTTCAGTGGGTGTACACAGGGATAAAGCACTGATTGAATACATGCACAGACAACAGCAACCGAGAGAGCACAGTGCTGATCTGTATGCCCATCAGGCCTGCTCAGCGCACACGCACTCACATACACAAACTTCTGCTGAAGTTCTGTTGAACTAGGATTAAATATGAGTTTATGTGCTGTGATGGGACATGGGCTGATTCACAGAAGTACAAAGGTTTGTAAATATCACAAGTTAGGCCAGGAGCTTTCACTGGCTCCTAAACCTAACCGAGACAATTAAAGAGTTGTTGTTAAATTGTGTTTGCTAACATACAGGAGCACTTTGTAGTTCAATAATTACAGACTAATCCATCTGATTCTCTGCATACTCTGTTAGCATCCTTTTACGCTGTTCTTTGATGACCAGGAACCCAATAGAACCACCGCAGGGATGGTGTTGTGTGGGTGGTGGGTCATTCTCAGCACTGCAGTGTGTGCTGCTGGAATTTTTAAACCACTGTGTTCACTCATTGTCCACTCTATTAAACCCTCCTACCTAGTTGGTCCACCTTGTAGATGTATGTGCACATAAGCTCATCAGAAATATCCATCCAACAGCATCTTGTGGGCTAATGAAGAACCAGAGGATGACAAATACAAGCTGTGCAGAAACCGACGAGCTTTTGTGGACAGTGGACAGTGAGTGGACACAGTGTGTAAAAACTCCAGCAGGACCGCTGTGTCTGATCCTCTTGTACCACTGCAACACACACAACACACCACCAATATGTCAGTGTCACTGCAGTGCTGAGAATAATCCACCACCCACATAACACCTGCTCTGTGGTGGTCCTGAGGGGTCCTGATCATTGAAGAACAGCGTGAAGGGTGGATAACAAACTATGTAGAGAAACATATAGAGCAGTGAGTGTAGAAAAAGGAGGTTGTCATAATGTTATGGCTGATCAGTGTATATATACCAATCAGCATCAGCATCAGATCTGCAATTTGCATTTTTATCATCTTGGCCTTTAAAGTAATCTGTGAGAGACTCACTTGTGAGGTGCCATTTCCACATTGCAATTTCCAAAACTGCATCAAGAGCAAACACTTCTCAACCCACCACATCAATTACTATATGTTCATCCTTCAAAAATCCATTTATGACTATTATCCTTTTGATTTAGTCATGGAACCCAGATTCACAGCAAAACCCATTGAGGTGGTATATGGCAGGGTCATGAATTTCATAGAACGAGTGCAGGTCTTCATCTGGTCAAGCTGTTGCCTGAGCACACATACTAACCAATTTACAATTTCATTTTATTTGCATTAAAATTGCAAGCCGTTAAATACCCCTATGGATATTGAGTGACAGGGTGGTTGGGTTGAACTTGACATCCCATTTAACATAAAACAGCAATAAATAAACAATGTAAAGCAGAGGTTCACAAACCCAGTCCTGTTGGGCCGGTTTCCAGTAAAGCTTTGTAATTCACATCCTCAAAGATACCCACTATTTTTTTTGTAGGTGTAGGACAACTACCCAACCTGGCTGGAGACCAACCCTCCAGGACCTTCACCCCTGATGTAAAGGAATGCCAGAGTTTGCATTCTTTGTTCTAGGCTTAAACGAGGTCACTCCTTGGTGATGTCAATAAAATCAACAGTACATTATTTATAAACAAAACAAGGTAGTAGGATGGGATGGTAAGTCAAACTTGAGGAATACACGTCATTATATATATATATATATATATATATATATATATATATATATATATATATATATATATATATATATTACATTTAAGGTGATATATTTCAAGCTTTTCAAGCTTTCAAGCCTGATTTGAAAAATGAATTGAAATATAATAATAAAGCAAGATAAAGACTTCTGACTTTCATGAGCTATAAGCCATCCTGATCAACAGTAAAGAGTATGAAATATGTCACTTTACATTTACTGAATGTATAAATTCACAATATTTTCATTTTCCGTGATGCATTAGTAATGATGGCAATAAGGACTTTTGATGTTTCATAGAGTTCATGCATTTTATCATGTTGTACAATACCATGCGAACTCTGGAATCACACTTGATTCAGTCAAGAACAGTGGTTTTGACACTGTGTCACATAGTGGTATCCATAAACATGGCCAAGGTATATTGCATAACCACAAATAGCATAAGCACAGAGCACTTGGCCTTTCAAGCATCGGCTCCATATTTCCTTAAAGTAGCCTTTGAATTTAGTCTCAAATTCGTTTCACTAGTGGACAGCGCTTATGTAAATTGCGGGGGTATAAATATAATGGGTCAAGACTGTTATGTAACAGTTTGGGGGTTTTAGAACTGGCCTGTTTTACCGCTCTGCTTTGGTTATGCTGCATTTTCTTTTCAGTAAAGAGACCACGTGCATCTCTCATTATCCAACTATGCCAAGGAAAACAACTTTCTACTCTACAGCCAGTTTTAATAAGGGTAGTGTCAATAAAGCAGGTTAAAACTCTAAATATACCAACTGTTCTTTAGGCTGCATACAGTAGATCACTCAATGACTGAGTCTCCCACCCTCACTATACAAAATAATATATTAGACCCCTTGCGCAGCCTTCAGGTCAACTGCAGTCCAGTCATCTACAGCTCTCTGTTAGCCCTATTAGCAAGCTGCACGCTGGTCCAGAGACATCCACCCAACATCAACACGGAAAAACAAAACAACAACCCTAAAAGCTGCTTCCAAACAGGAAACAAACAAAAAGCATCTTGCGTGAAGAAGAGTGAGAGGTCAGAATGTGGAGAGAATGGAGATGGAGTAAGAGATCAAGGCCTTTTAAGGACTTGCCTTCAGAAAGAAAAGCTTTCAATTATTGACACGCTCAAAATGGCAAAAAAGCACAAGAGCATCTTAAAATACAATGCTAAAAAAAGATGCCTGGAGGTAGGAGAGCAAGCAAGTCAGGCCAAAGTGTGAATCACACTGGAATTTAACACAAATCGGGAATTTCTGATAAAATGACGATTTAGGTACCAATAATGTATCTATTTGTTTCTTAAATTTGTGCACTGAATTACTGAGTCGTTCAAACTCTAAAGATGTAAATTGATTCGTACAACTGATTCATACAACACATCACTGAATTATTGGCAGTGGTTCTTGAACAGGTCCTGTTCAGGCTTAATAAGAACCTTGGAGCTTTCCAGGGAACCAGCCCACATTTACGTCAGTTTTAGTGGAGCCGAGGACACGTCACAGAATACGTCATCAACAGAGGGAGCAGCCCAGCATCAGTAAACGAAAGTGAGAAGATGGTAGCATGTATAGACTACCTGCGAGCGTTTGTGTTACAGATGTTTGTTTTTCTCCAAAAAGCAAACACAGATCAAACATAGGTCAACTTTTGGTGATAAGAAGACGTAGAAGACTACAACATGCGAGACAAATGGTATGTTACCTTTGGTTCCCAATGCAAGCAAACATTTATTGGTGGAAATGCATAAAATGGTTCAAAAATAGGTTCCTAAACCTAAATGGAACCTGTTCCACATTGGTGGAAGAGGCCCATGAGTGCTCAAAAATACTAAAGATGCCAACTGCTAATGATAGCTGATTCATATCCATTAAACTGTATACAGTAGAACAACCCGCCAAACAACTGTTGCAACACCTGGTGCACCTTCAGGTCGACTGCAGTCCCGTCATCTATAGATCTGTATATATTGGCAGCTTGAGGAGCACTATTGACGATTAGCTGTTGCATGCTCAGTGGTCCGTGCCGGCTGCCCAGCTGCGGAGCGTGGAGGTTAATGTGATGTTTAACATGGACAGACTCAGTGAGGAGTGACGAGCAGACAGTGGCGTGTTAAATGGCAGGGAGGAGTGAGCACCAGGGAGTGAAGGAAAGAGGGCGGTCATCCTGAACTCATCCCCAGGGAGCAGAGCCTTGTCTGGGCAGCTGAGCGTATCCTTCCCTCCGAAGGCCTTAATTCTGAATGGCCCCTTCTGCAGCAGCAGGGGACTTGCATACAGAGTTGCACAGCAGTGCCATCTACTGGCAGAGGCAGGAAGGCATAAGACTGGCACATTTTGGGAGCTGTTTGGCACAGTTCTTTTGAGGTATGTAAAAAAAAAAAAAAAAGGTTTGTCTAATCCTAATAAAGTTCAGTCTGAATTTTAAACGGCTCTCTAAACCTGAATTTTGGCTTAAAATGTCTGTCTGAATAAGACTTTGGGCTTATAAAATTCTGGCCTTTTTAAAGCATCTCTGAGCCCAACCTTTGGCCAATAAAATGTCTCACTCTGAATTTGGGCTTACAAATGTGTGCCACAACCAGACCAGACTTTGGGATGTGGGCTTTCAAAAATCTGTCTGATTCTCAATTTGGATTAAACAAATCTGTCTGAACCCGACTTTGGACTTACTGAATCAACGCATGAGCTAACAAAACTCTGTCAGAACCAGACAGTAGCCAAACCCAAACCCCAAATCTCTATATTTCATCCTAATCCAACTGTAATCTAACAAATATCTATCTGAACCCATGAGTTGTCTGAAAAAATTGTGTACCGTACAGATAAATATCTAAGAACCACGAAAAAAGAGATCAAATCTAACTCCATCTTCCTAATGAGATGGATGACAAATAATATTGAAATCATTTCCAAATCCTATGTGAACCTTATGTAAAGGACTCCTTTCGATCCAACGACTGCCTATACATCCTCCACCGTCACTGGCTTTTGTCACTGGCTGCCTTTATTTCGTTTATCAACGTACATGTGTGTGCTCATGTGGATATGCATGTGGTGTGCCCACCTGAGTGCACCAGCTCTTGCTCCATCACGCCACAGCCCAGCACTTCCATCCAGTCGCCCTGGAAACGCACTTCCATTTCAAAGGAGGGATGTGTGAAAGGGAAGTAACACTCCACCCAGCGGATCTCCAGCTCTTTAAAAAAAAAAGAAAAGAAAAGAAAAAAGAGAGGTTATTAGGGATCTCCTCCCCCATCACATACAATGCTCCTGATACTAGGTGGGTGAAGACAAGCACATGCCTCCTCCGATATATGTGAAGCGAGTCACCACCTCTTTTCGAACTGCCATTGCATCACTGCTGGCAGCCAACATGCTCAGAGGAAAGCGCCGAGCATTGCACTGGGTGTGATGTGGGTAGAGGGCACCATCCACCCTTCCAGTGAGAACATAGTCAAATTTGCTCTCTCAGACACCAGCTGCCAATGGGGAGTAGCAGATTTGAACCTGTGATCCTCAGATCATTGCCATATAAGGAAATATGGTCATTTGACCATACTGAGAATGCACATATCAGGGTGGTCACCATCTTTAGTCATCAGCAGCTAAGTGGATAACATGAATTGAGGTGATTTCAGGTTCATATATCAGTGTAGCTTGTTTCTGTCTAAAAGCAGATATGCTAAAGGGGCAGGATCTGAGCTGCATGTATGAAGAAAGCCAAAGCTTGCAATGTAAACAAATCCAAAAAAACCCCCAAAAAGTGTCATCAAAGTCCAGCTACCTTCTCCAAAAAGGTGCCTGATGAGGTGAGTGAGAGTCTGTTTGAGGTTGAATTCCACAAGCTTAACAGCCTCCAGGGTGTGTGTCTCCTGCTTCTGTGGTGTGCGGCGATCTCCATTCTCAAAGAGAGAGAGGTCCTCACCGTTCTCCACTTGGGCAAACAGCTGTCGAAGCATTTCAAAATATTACACTGAATATCATTTCACTGATTATCTATTTTTTCAATCAATTACACTGTAATTATATATTAAAACAATGGACCCTTGCACACTATATGTTGAAAAAAAATTGTGAACACCCTTTTAAAAATGCACCCATTGCTGACATAGATGTGCAAATACACACACACAGCTTGTCTAAACACTGTAGAGAAATATTACCAATAGAATAAGACTCCGGAGCAGATAAACATGAATGAGGAATCATATGTCAAACCTTGGTGGTCACACAACTTTTTCCAGCACAGTATTTAGGTCAAGACTAAATCTATTTAGCACCAGCATGTGCACCTATTTTGCCACAGCCAATTGCAATCAAATCCCCACAGCATTTGTTTAAAATCTAAGAAGCAGTCTTCTCAGAAGATTATAGGTGTATTTAAACCGTGTGACATATCACATGAAGAGCCTTTAGCATTACTTGGTCTGATAAATAAAAAAAAAATCATAAATAAAAGTATATAAAAGTCTATCTATATAACAATTTTTAATTTTTTTTTATGTTTCTGTGCTGTAATTACGTCTGGGCAAGCTCTGCTGTTTCAGTGTACTGATGTTAACTTCATTCCTCATCTATGCACTGGAGAAGCCCTTCAAATGCCACAGGGCATTCCTACATGGAACATGGTAAGGACAAGTTGAAACAGTGTTGAATCAAAGGATCAGTGAAACCTATTAAATATTAACCAAGTCCAGACCTCATGGTTGGAGAAAAGCCGGACTCCCTCCATCTGGTGAAACACAGGGTAGTGGCTGGTGTCAATCTCATCTCTCCTGTACACATCTCCAGCTAAGAGGAAGCGATCAAGGCCTGCACGCACCAACTCCTTCTGGTGGGCGGAGGTGTGGGCACGCAGCATGTGAGTGCGGTTCAGGTAGTAGTTATCACCTTTCTTCCGGCTCGGGTGGTCAGCTGGGATGAGTAAACTGTCAAAGTTCTGCTGGACTGTAACCACGGGGCTGAGGTTATCATGCACAGAGAAGAGAGGGTTGCCGGACCGGTTAATGTAAGAGCGGTAAAAATGATCTTTGATGCGTTCTTTGATGAGCCACAGTGGGTGGTGGGACTGGTTGTGAAGTTCACGGCCCACCATGGACAGGATTTTGGTCGTGACATTGGTCATATCATCTCTTGGGTAGACGTGGCCAAGAACTTCCACTGAGCTGTCGTTGATTCGAGGCTGGGGCAGGGGGCCTTGTGTGGAGTGTCTCCTGCATGGGTTAAGTCTTTGAGTTACAATAAACCCATTGGATGTGAGATGGGTCACTGAGCAAGTGTAGGTGATGGGTTTTAAAAGGTGAAGAGATCTGTGCAGAGTTCTGCAGTATGAGCCCATAGCTGGATCAGACACCTGAGAAAAATGACAGAAAAAGTAAGGTTAAGTCTGAGCAGTCGAAGTTTATAAAGTTGAGAATGAATTTGTATTCCTACTGGAATGAAGGTAAATCAGCAAACGGAATGAAAGGAACATTGCTAAAGTAAAGTAACTGCATCTGGAGACCAAAGGCAGGCAGAACTGCAACAATTCCTTGACACAAGTCCATTATATTACTCAACAAAGTAAATTAAAATGAGTTCCTGTGTTGTTAATAGAGACTAAATACCAGAGATAATTGTCAATTGTCTGACTCGTAAATCAATTTGTGCTTTTAAAGTCTTAAGGAGTTGATTCTTTTACTCCAATGCATCTCAGGGGCCACTCTTAGCCTATGACTCTGAGAGTGGAATTGCTTGGACCCTTAAATTGATCCCATGTGGTAATTGGCTTGAGGAACATTTTGATGGAGGCACGTTATGCAGGAATGTAAGGTAGGTAAGAGCACAGTTCTGCTCAAAATATTGCAATGCACACAACATTATGGGGCATATACCAGAGTTCAAAAGAGGACAAATTGTTGGTGAACGTCTTGCTGGCGCATCTGTGACCAAGACAGCAAGTCTTTGTGATGTATCAAGAGCCACAGTATCCAGGGTAATGTCAGCACCACCAAGAAGGACCCACCACATCCAACAGGATTAACTGTGGACGCAAGAGGAAGCTGTCTGAAAGGGATGTTCGGGTTCTAACCCGGATGGTATCCAAAAAATATCATTCCCAAGACGAACTGACGCTGTATTGGGCGCAAAAGGAGGCCCTAGTTCACCATACTAATCAATTATTGTGGTCTAAAACCAGGGGTTTCAGTTTCATTGTCCAACCCCTGCAGCTTGTCTAATCCTTGTATAGAAGTACTGCTTATAGGAGTGGATAAACATGAACCTGTTGGCAGCACGCCATTCAATACTTTTGGGATGAGTTGGAGAGTTGTGGATGAGGTGGGGATCATCCAATATCCTGACTTCACAAACACTCACTGAATGCAATCAAACCCTCACAGCAATGTTCCAAAACCTAGAAAGTGTACCCTGGATAGTAGAGGCAGTTACTCCAAAAGAACCATAAACTAACTGCATACCCTTGATTGGAGAACAAAACATCACACAGGTTCAGCCGGGGTTACTAACTAACTAGCAGACATGCATTACAAACCACAGCCTAACCAAGTAGGTTTATAGATGTTTATTTTAAGCTCTCGGTTTACTGTGTGAAGAGTCTGAGCTCCGTCCCTTTAGACTGGGGGGTTTTCTACTATGAGAATCGTTTGAAGTCACGTCAAATCTGACATGTTTTTACATGGGATTTACTTTGTATGATGCAATTTCTGCAGCTAATAACAAGACAAAACTTAAATTCCCTACCAGAGCCTTGGGACTCTGGGACTCACCCCCCAGAGACTCAACTTGTATATGCATGAAGTGACAGAAGTGACAGCAGCTCAGCATGGCCTAAACACTACAATAATAAATCTGTCATCAAATATTAGTATGAAATATTGGTCAATTCTAATCATCTGCCTGCTGAGCAAATGTTCTTTAAGCCATCATTTGCTCATTGCTGATAGAATCCCAAAATCACCTTTAATGTTCCGTATTAACACCAGGCCTATATAACAGAGTCACATGGGTTCATCATTTATAGCAACAACTATTTATTAATGAAAACAGCTCCTACAAGATTGTCAGCCCCCCAGTGAGAAGACCCAGACGGACCTCCAGCCTTAATGTCAAATGGATTTAACCTGAGCCGGAGCTTCAAAAGTGGCTGGCTCATCAGACAGACAACTTCTGAGGTGTGGTGAGTGGAGCCATTAGAACTCTTAACAACAGCCTCACAGCGAATCTGCGGACGTGAACAAGAGAAATGGAGAAAAAGATGCTGAAGAATAACACATTTGAAGCAGAAATCCAGCAGACACTTTATGTATAAATGATTTATGACTCAGCAGTGTGGAGAAGAGGCGACTCATCCACAGAACCTGGCTTTTCTTGTGACCGGTCCATCTCACTCTCAATGTTTCTCAGAATTTCAGTCACTTCACATGTCCCCCCTCTCTGCTATATGACTGTTATGGCATTCCAACTGGTTACTGTGGTGCTGATAAATGGTGGTAATTAATTGTTTGTTAAAATATTTTGAAGTTTCAGGTGGTTGCTAGGGTATTGCTATGGCATTCCAGATAGTCAAGATGTTGCTAAATGGTTTGAAGGGAAATGCTATGGAATTCCAGGTGACTGTTATGTAATGGTGTGGCATCTCACTGGTCATTGTGTTGCTAAGTGGTAGCTTTTTGGTTGCTATGGCATTTCAACTGGTAAGTTTAGTCTTGCTTGGTGGTTGTTAAGTAGTTGCTATGATGTTGCTAGGTGGTTGCTATGGTATTTCAGATGTTTGCTGTAGTGCTGTAGTGACTACTAGGGTTGCTAAGTGGTTGCTGTGGTGTTTCTATGCAGTTGGTATGACAATGTAATGGTCCAATCACACTTTTCCAAGAAACGCACATACAAATAAATGTGCTGCAAAGTGTTCGAGTTATATTTATTTATTTATTTTTATTTATTATACTCATGTAACTCACTGTGTTTTGCACATGCAGGAATTAGACCTCCGCAATTAACCCATCCACACACAGTGATACACACACATAGACACTAGTGACTTCACACACCAGGGGGCAGTGAGCACACGTGTCCGGAGCAGTGGGCAGCCCTATCGTCAGCACCCAGGGAGCAGCTGGGGAGTTCAGTGCCTTGCTCAAGGGCACTTCAGTCACGTCCTGCCAGTTCAGGGATTCAAACTGGCGACCTTCCAGTCACAAGGCTGGTTCCTTAAGAAACTCGTTTGTAAACGAGATCTGTGAGTGTGAAGAACCTTTTTGCATTGATATTATGGTTCTTCACGCTCACAGTTGTTCATAAAGAAGGTTCTTCTATGACATGGCTCAAAAAAGTGTACCACATTTATTTTTAATAGCTTAAGAACCATTCAGGAACCTTTATTTTTGGGAGTTTTCAGTGCATCTACTCTGTTTTGCTGCATCTTTGTATCTATTACTCCTTTTTCTCTGCTCTCTCTCGCTCCCTCTGCCAGGTTTGTCTGGGCAGCAGAGGCACTCTGGACACCAGGACAGAGAAGGCCGCATTTATCCCACACTAACAGTTCCTCTCTCTCCGTTTCACACAAATATTTGCCTTTCCCAGCAATATTTTATGAGCCTAAAAGATAGGATGGACTCACTTTTGTTCACAGTCCTTCTCTCGTGGGCACACAAACACAAAAACCGGAGACACAGTGTGTGACGCACAGCAAAACAGATGCACCGACACAGAATGACAGAACAGAGTGATGTGAAAAGATGGTGACACAAAGGGGAAAGAGTGTTGCATTGCAGTGGCATTGCAGCACAGTGGCTTCCTGCGAGTGCTGCTCCATTTCGCGCTCCTGTTTTACAGTTGCACCACTGTCACCATGCTGCAAATCAAATTAAATAGGCTGAGCTGACCTGCTCTGTTTTATGCAAAGAGCATAAAAAAACTCATTAAAAGGTGCCTGCACTCACACCTAATGTGCAGTACTCTTAACTACATACACACACGGAGCAGAATCTCCAGCTCTCCGTCACACATGCACACACTTAGCTGGGTTTATGAGTGAGGTGTGATTGTTCATCTTCTCCTCTCTTGCTGTAATATCTGGAGAATGCACGGCTTCATCCATGTCCGTATATCAAGTCACGTCTCAACACACCCACCAGCCAAGGCCTGCCAGAAAATGCTGTAAATCCACAGGCCTGCTGTACAGGCATACGCTCAAAGTGTCGGCATGTGTGTCTGGATGATTTTGAGAAGGATGTCTTTAAGAAAAAATAAATAATAATAATAACTAGAAAAGTGCATGGCAGGAAACACAGAATGGCTGAGCAGCTCAAGAAGACAAACGTAAATAGTGTTTCTAGGTGGCTGGTCTGTGTTTGCTATGGTTTTGCGAGGTGGTTGCAATGATATCTCAGGTGGTTGCTCTAATGTTGAAACCTGGTTGCCATGAAAGTGGTAGGTAGTTGTTATGGTGTTGCTATGATGTCTCTAGATAGTTGCTATCATATCCCAGGTGGCCGCTATGGCGTTGCAACGATGCAGGTCAGTGGCTGCTGGGTGTTTGGCATATAGGAGTTATGGTTTTGCTAGGTGGTTGATAAGGTATGCAAACTGGTACCTTTGTCATAGCTAGGTGGCTTCTAAAAAGTCTTGCAAAGTGGTAACCATAATACTGCTAGGTGGTTATTGGGTGTTTGATAGTTGGGTGCTATGGTGTTGCTAGTTGCATGGCGATATACACAAAATATGATGTGAAAAATACAGTTTACAAAATAATAAAGGATATGATGATCCTTTATTAGTCCCTCAGTGGGGATTTTCACATACAGCAGCAAAGGGATAGGACATTAACAGACAATATTAACTTTTACAGATAGGGTTTACAAAGTGGTTGCAATGGTAACACATGAGGTCGGTTGGGGTTTGCTAGTGTATAATTCATAGTTCAATAAAGTTCAATAAAGAACCATGTAACAGGTGTGTGTGAGCGTTAAGAACCTTTCATAAGGTCACTTGTATCTCTGTATATACTGTACATACATAAGGGGCGTGTTGTTGTGACATGTATGCTGAGGCTTGTTCAGTTTTACATTCCAATTCATAGTCATACAGTAAATTATCTATTTTAAATGTAATTTTATTCAAGCATGCAGTTTAAATGCTGCTATTTGGTGCATCTCAGCTTCCTGCTATACTTCCTTCATAGCGCTAGTGGGAATCAGCTGTGGAATCAGTGTGTGTCTTTACTGTGTGTGTAAAGCCCATGTGAGCTCATGGTTCACTGGCTTGACAAAGGCTGTGTGAGAGAGCAAGTGACAGGATTCAGAATGACCTGATAAAGAGAGAAGACAGTGAGAGGAAAAAGAGAGGAGATGAAGGAGAGAGTGAGAGTGAGACAGACAGAGACAGAGCCAAAGGGAGCCAGACCAAAAAGGTGGGGGGACAGAATGAAAAGCCTGATTCCTTCAGGTCTGCATCATTCATGTGCAATGTCTCTGGGAGATCCACTCTCCTTCATAGAGATCCCAGTGTGCCGTCATAGCGGGCACCCGAGAGCAGCTTATTAGAAAGAGCTTAATACCATTTGGCAAGGTTAGCGCATCCTTTACCCATCCATCATTAACTATTTATCGATGCCACTGCATCTTCATTTCACTGCAATGCAGTTTTAAATGACTCGCTGGCTCATTTAGGATGTGCAGTTTCCCCAAAACAATCTCAAGGACAAATAAGGTCAGTCTTTTCATGCAGCAGTTTCTGCTGGGTTTCCGTGTCAGCAGGTAGTCCTCACAGTTCTGAGGTTTTGTGATGGGCTGTGAGCTGGGAACACTGTAGGCTGGCAAGGGGGGGAGGGGGTACTGGACAGGTAAGTATTGATCAGATGCTGATGGAAGCTGTGAGAGCTGAAAAGTTGAGGAGGTTCCAGGCAGCGATCTCCTCCATCATACCAACATCACTGCATCTCTCCACCCCGCAACCCCTTCACCATCTATCAATCCATCCATCTATCTCTATTTAAACTTCATATACAGGAACCCACAGCAAGATCAAACTGCATATATAGGAATGCTTTCCCTTCTGTAAATGCGTCATCACATCTGAAAGTCCAGACCAAGCTTCATGTTTAAGTCACACAGTGTAGATTTCATCTTGTTAGTTTTGGTTTCACACTGAGCCCACAAAAGAACTTTACAGGATACATTCCATCGTCATCACCTATGTATTGTAAATTCAACAAAAACAAAAGGCTTTACCACTGTTTTCAGAATTAATACATTAAATGTCACAGGGATGGTTACCATATATCATATGATCCCATATATTCAAATATTTTATCATTAAAAAAAGAAATCCCAATGACAGGCACGTCACACTATGACTGTAATGTAATGGCCCATAAATGAAAAAAGGGATTCCACTCGAGGGAGAATAGTAATGCCAAGTTGACAAGGGCACATTAAGTTGGCTTCTACAGCTTTGCACTGCTAAAACAGCCAAGCTTAATGCCACCAATCAGGAACATATATGTTTTCGTTTTGTTGGCTTTGTGTAACTTTGCAAGCAGATCAGATCAGACTTTTATCAGCGATTATGGGTCAAAGATTGAAACTCGTGTTCATTCTGTAAGGATCTGAAATGTCTAGGCCAACGGAAAACTGAATGATCTAATCTGATCTAAACTGCCTCTGTGGTGTCCATTAAACCCAAGTGGAAATGTTTGGTTAAGTGAATCTAGCTTCCTTCCTTCCTTCCTTCCTTCCTTAAAATGCTGAGCGTGCCTCACAGTAAACCAATCTGACAACCACGAGAGAGCATCTACTGTCTTTCCTGGAATGACTGGGACAGCTTTCACTGACTGTTCAAAAGCCAGTATACCACAGCAATGGACAAGGATGTCATCCCCAGAATCTGCTCAAGAATGCAGGCAACTGAGTCAAATGTTTCAGATAAAAGAAGGATTGTGTGTTTTTGCTGAACTTGAGATGGGAGCTGGTGCTGTCTGTAAATTCTGAGGGCTGATGCTCAACGCCTTCAGGGAGTCTATAATGGATACAGACATCGCTGTAAACTCGAGACAAGAACACACTGGTATTACCATATTGTTTGTCAATTCTCATATCTGTAGTGAATTTACACAAAAATATGACAAAATCAAAAAATATGGACAAAAGTATTGGGACACCTACACATTATACCTGTATGATATCTCATCCATGGGCATCGATATGGAGTTGGTCCCCCTTTGCAGCTCTGAAAGCAGGTTGGAACTCTGCAGTTATTGATCAGCAGGGTGTTGGAGAATTCAGCATTCAGTGATCCCACTCTTTACTTTAAGTGGTCTGACACCTGATGGTGGAATATCTACTGAGGAAGAACAACACTTGACTGGATCCTTTACTCTCCAGTGTCAATGGGGCTTAACAAGTTCTTTTGAATTCACTGATTAAGTGGTGTGTCCCAATACTTTTGTCCACATAGGGGATTCGTGTTAAGAGGGAAACTGATCTATTTCCAGTGCACCAGTCTAGACCACCAGTCAGATTTTCTCGTATGTTCACAGGAAGCTAAGCATGTGGGAAGGACGTCTTTCAGCCCAGAAGAAACGCTGCTTTGGTTAAATTAACGTCTATGATTGTCCAGAGGTTAATGGAGCCAGTCTTGTGTAAAGGTGTCTGTCCACTGTGCTGTGTGATGTGCACCAAGAGGTCATGGGTCGTGGTCCACCTGCCAGAGCTCAGCATGGATACGGTGAAACTCTTCTATTTTTACTTAGGAGCCCAGCCGTTCTCGCGAGTCCTCAAAAGACTTCAGGCTGCCTCAAAGTCGAACTCGCGAGCACAAAGATAAGGATACTCACAGTAGTGTATAAGGATCAAACTGAGGATTCTTCCCTCCAGATCTGCCGTGCAGTTGTGTGGGAGCTATAAAAGAGCCAAGAGCCTTCAGAAGCTCTTCTGAATGATGCTGTGTATTCATGTTAAAGAGCTTACCTCTCTCTCTCTCTCTCTCTCTCTCTCTCTCTCTCTCTCTCACAGGCTTCAACAACACAGGCTTCTTTGAAGTTGCACAGCTGAAATGATGTCATTGCAGTACTGTATAACAATGCATAGCAACTGTATGCAGTGTGTGTCTGTGTGTGTGTGTGTGTGTGTCTCTGTGTGTACAGTAGAGTAACAGTGTCCAGCTTGGCTCCTGAAGGGCTTTAGTCCATCTCAGAAAGTTTTACTTGAACTTCATCAATGTACAGAACTTGTTCTCAAAATGCATCAGGACCTACCGACTATCCATTTTTAATCTGTAACATAATGAAAGAAAAAAAAATATCACTTGTAGCATTTGGGCAAAACAAGTGATTTGTCCAACAAATCAATTAATTGTCAATAAATTGACTAGTGCAGTCCCTAGTGGTCAGAAGTTCAGTTCGGCTGCAGTCACGCTTGTTTAGATGCTCCTTTAAGAACTTCTGATGCTGATTTTTGGGGAGAGGACACAGAAAAGGTTTTCTTTTGATGACTCAAGAAGGTCATATTTGTGCAGGCACTGCTGCACAGTAGAAAAGTGCACAACCACTCCTCTCTTTCGCAGTCAATTTTTGATTTTGCCTTTCTAGAAAACCTACAAGCAATCCTCTGGAAACAAGGTCTTCCAGACCTTGACCTTGAAAGTAAGTGCTAGGCAGCTTCTTAGAGGAATGCATTGCAAATCTGATCTTGCCCCAAATGTATCGAGGTTTACAATAATATATAAATCCTTTAATACAAAACAGACACAGACACACATCATGATGTGGCAGTGCTGTAACAGCCCCCCCCCCCCCCATAACTGTGGAATGCAGTTGTATATTTTTACAGTAATAATGTCATCAATATGGATGTACAGCCGTAGTGGAAACATGAACAGAGCACAAGAAAATAAAACCGTTATGGTTTATAAACACCAAGCCAGCAGAGGCAACAGGGAAAACATCAAGCACAGTCATGCATCTGCAGAGCTACTGCTCTGGTATGTGACTGGAAACAAGGGTATAACAAGGGTATAGCCCTATAAGATTAAGAAAGGCCCTTAACCTGCTTCAGAATGACACTTTTATGCATGAACCGAGGTCTACAAAGAAACAACAAACAACATCGGGATGAACTGGTAGACAGACTGTAAGCCAGACCTTCCTACACTCTTTAAATTGTAGGTGAAACAAAGGGTGCTTTAAGGGAGGGCCATAGAATATTTTTTGTAAAAGAGATGTGAAAGTGTCTGACTTTACTATGCTCTTGTGGCAGAATGGAGGCAATCCCTGCAGCCATGTTCCAAAATATTTTAGAAAGCCTTCCCAAAAGAGCAGATGCTGTCAGTGCAGCAAAAACAAGGAGTAGACCAACTCCTGATTTTAAAATGTGACATAAACCAAAAGTGATCTGTCCATTTTATGCAGATAAGTTGCACTTCTGCTTTTCCAAACCTGGTTAGCACACACAAACGTGGTTGACAATTCAGTTTTGCTGCATCCATAACTCTGACTCAATTGATACACAGTACTAAGGACTTTTCCCTCTATTACATAGCAGTGGGCAGTGACCGGTCATCACTGCAACGATCAGCTACCCTGCCAACACCCAACAATTCCCCAACTCTGCCCATTTTGTGTTGCTCAGGTGTCCACATTCTGTACTTTATTCCTGCAGCTTAACTACTTGGGCTGAACTGGTACTGAGGTTAAATCAGCTCAAGTTCTGTTGCAGAACTCCATCAGCTGACCAGAGGTTCCCTACGCAACTGTCCATCTTTTATGTACCGAGTGTGGCATTTCAAAGTTTCAATAATGGTGGACGGAGCTGACATAAGGCAGCGTGGGCTACACACACTCCACTGATGCTCTAGCTTAGCACCACTGAATCGCAGCATGAGGCTGTCAGCCTTCAACCCCACACACATCTGCAAAACACAAACCCTCACACTGGCCTCTTGCTGTGTGTGTGTGTGTGTGTGTGTGTGTGTGTGTGTGTGTGTGTGTGTGAGTGTGTGAGAGAGAGAGCGAGAGATTCAGAAAGCTCATACAAAAGTCAATGTACCCTGAAATAATAATTTTAGGTTACCTTTACAAGTTTACTGTGATAAATAAAATATGGACAAATATGTCGTTCAGTGAGGCAAAAAGTATTTAGTCAGTCACTGATTGTGCAAGTAATCCAAATAACAAAAGTTCAACTCAGTGCTTTGTAACATAACATTTGTTGAGGTCAAATGTTTCCTGCAAGTCTTTGCCAGGTCTGCACACACTGTAGCTGGTATTGTGGTCCATTCCTCCATGCAGATCTCCTCTAGAGCAGTGATGTTTTGGGGCTGTCGCTGGGCAACGGTCTGGAGACTAGCTAGGCCACTCCAGGATGTTAAAATGAATTTTAAAGAGCCACTCCTTCATTGCCCGAGCGGTGTGTTCGGGATCACTGTCATGCTAGAAGACTCGTTCCATCTTCAATGCTCTCACTGATGGAAAGTTAAAATCTTAAAATTTTAAAAGGCTTAAAATCTCACGATACATGGCCCCTTTCATTCTTCCCTTAACATCAGTTGTACCCTTTGCACCTGTCCCCTTTGCAGAAAAATATCCCCAAAGCATGATGTTTCCACGCCCATGCTTCACAGTAAGTATGGTGTTCTTGGGATGTAATTCATCATTCTTCTTCCTCCAAACAGGACAAGTTGAGTTTTTAGCAAAACATTCTATTTTGGTTTAATCTGATCAAATGAAATTCTCCCAATCCTCTTCTGGATCATCCATATGCTATCTGGCAAACTTCAGATGGGCCCAGACATGTACTGGCTTAAGCAGGGGGACATGTCTGGCACTGCAGTATTTTAGTCCGTCTCAGCACAGTGCGTTACTGAGGGTAGCTTTGGTTTCTTTGGTCCCAGCTCTCTGCAGGTCATTCATCAGGTCCCTCTGTGTAGTTCTGGGATTTGTGCTCACTGTTCTCATGATCATTTTCACCCCACAGGATGAGATCTTGCGTGGGGCCCCAGATCGAGGGAGATGATCGATGTTCTTGTATGTCTTCCATTTTCTTACAGTTGCTTCCACAGTTGATTTATTATACACCAACCTGCTTGCCTATTGTAGATTCACTCTATCGAACCATGTCCTGGCCATGGTTGAGTTTGGAGTCTGACAGTTTGAGGCCCTGGACAGGTGTCTTTTATACAGATAATGAGGTCAAACAGGTACCATTAATACAGGTAACGAGTGGAGGACAGAGGAGCTTCTTAAAGTAGAAGTTACAGGTCTGTGAGAGCCAGAAATCTCATCTTGCTTATTTTTTCGGTGACCAAATAATTATTTTCCAACATAATTTACAAATAAATTGTTTAAAAGTCCTACAATGTGATTTTCTGTTTCTCATTTTGTCTCTCATAGTTGAAGTGTACTTATGATGAAAATAACAGACCTCTCTCATCTTTCTAAGTAGATGAACTTGCACAATCAGTGGTTGACTAAATACTTTGTGCCCCACTGTACATGTTAGAGAACACAGCAGTGTTAAAATAGAATGTCTGTATTGTTAGTATACAGATGAGTTAAAAAGCCACTTCTTTCAAAGTACAAACATATACCTTAAAAAAATAAATAAATAGTGCAAAATGATGCATTAATTTGCGGCTCAACAAACAATTCTAAAAACAAATATATGATGCTATTTACAGTTATTGCACTCTAGATATCTAGTTATTCCATGCACAGTGCTCTTCACTGAGACTTAGTCATGACAGAAATTTCACAGTAATTAAGCCAAGCAAAGAAACTAAAGTTATGATATGTGCTGTGTTTAAACAGAGTAAACATTACATAAAATGCTGTTTACCCTAACAGGGCTGAGTGGTCACACAGGATTTTTGGGGTAACAAAGAGATCTATTTTACTGTCACATGTCTGCCATTCAACAAGTTATAATTGTTAGGAGGTGAAGGACATAGAAATCAATATTTTTTACTTAACTTTCCATGTAGTTTGGAGCGAATACAATTCCATTTTTACAGTTCCAGCAGAAGATGGGTTTTGTTGAGTTTTGTTGAGCAGCCTGAGGTTTATATTACAGCGAAACAGGTTGACAATATAGTTACAATGCCTGTTAAATGGTTAATCAGTTCCTTCAGAACCAGAAAAACAAATTAAAATGATAATCACTTAATAATTAATGTTCTAAAGCTATGAAAAAAATAAACACTGAATAATATAAACAAAATATCACACTGTGATGGCTTCAAACTATTATCACAATATGCCATGCAATATATTATACAGACGCTGGCACACACTTAATGTGACATGGTTAATGACTGGACTGCATTATTTTAATGATTTGAGTAAAATGATTTATGCTGATTGATTCATGTAACTGCATTGATTCATCCAGATGCCAAAAGAACATCTGGGAATGGAATGCTCCCAGCACACAATAAAGCATTCAGTGACTTGTGAGAAGCTCCATGCGTACCGCAGTCTGCTGCAACATCAGTATCGAAAAGACAAAGACACAGGGACAACACAATCAGGCATATCTTTACATACTCAAAGAGCAAGAACAGAAGAAATTATTAATGGTTGCTGAATATGAACTGACATTGATGCTGAAGCACAGGTTTCCATTTCTTGCACAACTTCTGGTTTCTGAAGAACCCCTGCTTGCATGCGATGGAATCTAACTGGCAAATTAACACGTTCAAGGAGAAAAGTCAAATTTTGAAAAATGAAGGTGCTTCAACTGTTTCTTTGAGCAATGCCATTGTGCAACCACTTGATTATTAATCTTGGTCTTCAAGTGCCACTGCTCTAATTCCAGCATGCCTGACACAACTTATGAACTGATGAGCCCTGCTGAACTGAACTGAGCATGCAGTTAAACTAAAACAAACAGGGCAATGGCACACCAGCACCCGCACTGACAAACACTGTTCTACGGCGTCTCTCAAAGAATCTGAAATAGATTTATTTTTGATTGCATAAAAACAACTGGAGTAGAAGTATCAGAATAAACAACCAACTGTCTACATGGGGAAAGCAGGTCAAGAAGGAAAAAAGGTCAAGATACAAAAAAGAACAACACAATCCAAGGTGACAGATGGAAAAGCCATCAGGGAATGTCAGAGAAGAAGAATGACACAATGACAGAACAAAAAAATAGGAGAACAAAAGAGCTGGTGAAAAAAACGAAATATGGAGAATAAGTAAACAAGTGACTGAAGATGAAAGGAAGGTGAGGGAGACAGAGAGAGAGAGAGAGAGAGAGAGAGAGAGAGAGAGAGAGAGAGAGAGACAGACCGACCGACAGAGAGTGAGACAGAGAGAGAGAGAGAGAGAGAGAGAGACAGACAGACCGCCAGAGAGTGAGACAGAGCGAATGAGAAATGTGTATCTCTATATTTTCTATAGTTGTACTATAGTAGTATGTAAATTTACCCAGATCTTTGTTTTAAATATTGTAATTGTATTCACTATTGTTGTCACTTTACATACTTTGTACTTATTATGACCTTTATTGTATATTTTGTTATTGTTGTGAAACAATATACTGTTCTCACAACAGTCATGCCAATAAAGTTATAAATAAAGCTAAATCTTGAATTTTGAGAGGGAGGGAGAGAGAGAGAGAGAGAGAGAGAGAGAGAGAGAGAGAGAGAGAGAGAGAGAGAGTGTTAATTTTAAAAAGTGGTAATTTTAGTATAATGGTAATATATGAACTCTGGGTTCTAGATTATCTCAGTTTTTCTCTGGTTTCATTATTGTGAAGCATGCACACACACACACACACACACACACACACACACAGTTGAGTCGAGTTGGTCAGTGTCATCCACCTTGGGAATAGCATGGATGGCAGACAATTAGTAATTAGTGAAGAAGTGGAGCACTGCAGCAGATTCCCAATTCACCTCCTCACACTCAACACCACTCAGCCATCACTCCCAGTATGCAACTGATTTCCATTCCACACACAACATAAGAGCTTTCAGACCTTTACTCCAGCAAACCTTACAGACTAGTACATTAACCCCTCAAACTGCAGGCTTAGTATTCAGTCCTTAACACTCGATATTCAGGCTAATTATAAGGAATCTAATACATCAACAATGAGAGGTCAAGTTTTGCCACATATTAAAGAGTGCAAGCTGTTACAGATCAAAAGTGATCACAAAGAGTGATCTGAAAAATTCAGCTCAAGACCAGTTTTGCTGGTAGCTGGTGACACGCTTTGATAACTGCCTGCTCACAATAAACAACATATAATAAAAAGATAGATTAACAAAGATGAGGACTGCAAATAAGCTTAGTGTCTGAAGTCCCTTAGATGTTTGAGGCAGTAGAGACACTGATGGGCCTTCTTCACTAGGTGTAGCCAGAACTCCAGGGTACTGGAATCTGTCTACCTTGTCCAATACATTATTTCCATCAGCTTAAACCATGAGCTTAGTGGTTGAACGTTTGGGAAACCTTTAGAATTGTAAATATTTGTGCATAAATCTGACCTAGAACTGAATCAGATTTCAGACACTGAAAGTAGATTAAGAGAACCAAATCAAAATGACACAAAAATAATACACTTATCTATTTATTTATTGAGGAACATGATCTGAAATGTTACATATCAGTGAGTGGAAAAATAATAGGAACCTTTAGGAGACAATCAGGTGAGTGGTTTAAAGAACATGGATCTGTCATAGGTTACAAAACCATCACGAGTCTTGACTCCATCAGACTGATTGTGTACAAATGGAAGGAAATTCACAACCATTATTATCTTCACCAGGAACGGTGAAAAAAAATAAGGCATCTAATAGTCTGTGAGGTCAAAAAGGAACCCAAGGTATCTAAAAGCCTGACACATTGGTCTACCATCAGGAAAACAGTGAACAACAATTCTTTAGCAAATTCGAGATACCAATGTCAGGACATCGGTCCCTGAGCTGAATCTAAAGAGAACTGGTCAGGCAACAAGACAATAGTTAAAGAATAATAAAGGTAATATTTTGAATGGCCAAGTCGAAGTTCTGACCTTAATCCAGAGGTGAAGTGAGGAGTTCCTGGGAGGAAACCCACCAGAATAACAGAGGAGAAGCAGAAACATTTCGTTGTAATTATTGCTGCAATGGGGGGGTCACACCAGAAACTGAAAGCAAAGTTTCACATACGTTTCCCACTCACAGAAAATGAATACAGGATCATTTTCTTCAAAAGATAAATCAGCAGGTATAATATTGTTTTTGCCATCTGTTTGATTTCATTCATGTTTAAGACTATAACAAACTATAACCACTTTGACATTCTGACTGGACGAATATAGCACCCGCTGTACATGTACAAATGGCATAATAACTATATTTACATTAAATGTTTGAACCAATCATTAAAATCTTTGCACTGGATGAGTAAAAGTTATTGATAGTGTCATACAAACAAATACATAAATAAGTAAGTAAGTAAATAAATATTTGTCATCACCTGCTCATTTTTATGGATTTATGTTTACATATTTATTTATTTATTTATTTATTTATTTATTTATGGCAGTTAGTGTTCAGCTGTTCAATGGCGCAGGGGCAGACTGAAAAAAAGATGTGTTTGGCTAGTAGCGCTCTGTGACGGGCAGAGCCCTGGGTAGTAGGTGGGAATTGGCAAATTGTCTAAACTGAATGGTTTAGAGACTAAATTGGGAAGAAAATTAGATAAAATAAATAAATAAATTGTGGTTCTAATAAATAAATACATACATGTTACTGCAGGACAACAGAAGGACAGAAATGCAGTGAAAAAAAAAACAGGTTGACCTCTAAACTACAGCAGAGAGAATGCCAGTGGTCAATAAACAATCAATAAAGAGTGTTACCAAGACCACAAAGACAAGAAAAACAATCTGAAGCAACTCAAAGCTGAAAGGGAGACACTCTACAGTGCTGCACTAGATCTGGAAAGGTCTGTTCACTGAAGATGAAGAACCCGGAAGCCGTGTACAGACAGACAGCCTGACAGAACCACGGAAAGTAACTGTAACAAAACAGAGAAGGCCAGTGTGTGGGGCCAGTGTGCGGGGCCAGTGGGCTGAGGCCACGGGTCATCCAGTCGGCTCTAAACACTCATTCACACCACTAAGGCAGCCCAGTGTGCAAGAACATGTCAGAGCACGAAAACACCATGGCATCGGTTCCCTCTTCTCTCTCTTGTGGATCACTCCCTCTCTTTCTCTCTCCATGCTATTTCCAGCTTGGCTTGGAGGATGAGCCACATGCCTGTGCCCAGGCCCGATTGGCCGATGTGTGTGTTCTGTCGCCCTGAGCGGCTGTGACTTTATGCTAAGCCAGGGCATCCTGACTGTGCCAGGCACCGCAGAGAGCTCCGGTGGGCATGGCGCTAAAGAGGTGGCATGGACCTTCACTTCAACAGGGAAGATGCCCATGTGCCTTTAAGCCATGCAGTAGATTTATATAAACGAAGAGCAGAGCAGCCAAATGCTCAGCTGCTATAGAGCAGCAGAAATATCCACACATAGGAACAACAGTGCTGAGCACAGCTGATATCATTCAATATTATGATATTTTCAAAATATACTATAACTTTAAATGATGTTAAAGTGGGAGACCTTTCGCTTCTCTTCTGTGTAATTATTATTAATTATATCATATACATATTATTAATAACACCATTGACAGAATTATTTATTAATTCCGAGTGAAACACACTTTTAAGGAGGATGTGAAACATATATAGGTATAAATTTTGCAGACGCTCTTAATCAGAACCTTTTAGGGCCTCACTATTCACCCAAAAAACATCTATAGCTCCACTAAATGTCCAAATGCTTATAGACACCCTAATTAATGAAAGCATTCGGCTACTTTAAGTAGCACCCATTTCTGACACACATATGCAAATGCACACAGACAGCTTGTCTAGTCCCTGAAGAGAAATACTGCCAATAGAACAGAGTGTGGAGCACTTAAACATGAACCTATTGACACCACACCTGATGCCAGACCGGAGCTAAAGTGAGCGGTGGAGCAGCGTAACCGAGTTCTCTGGAATGATGGTGGTCCACCCAGTACTTCTGGGAAGAGTTGGGAAGGTGATCATCTAACATCTTGTTGCTGAATGCAATCAAATCCTCACAGCACTGATAGTAGACAGCCTTCTCTGGACGGTATGGACAGTTACTCCAACAACAGCTGGATTTCAGAAAAAGAAAACGATGAATGAGTAGATGTCCCATTACTTTTGCAGTATAGTGTAGTTGTAAAGAGTTAAATTTGAAGCTTAGCTACTGAAACATACCAGACTATAAATATATCAGTATGAATATTAGTGTCTACCCCCCCTCTGACGCATGGTAGCATAAGCAATACTTGCAGACGAAAGCCATTAAACTTCAAAGATTGAAAATAGAAATGATATGATCCGTAATACAAACAAGAATATGAACCAAGAAGAAAAGGCCTATTTTATTTCAGACTGACCTGCTGACATCACCCACTCGCACACGTTATATAAACATAACAAATGCGACAAACAGAACATGATAAATCTAATATTCTTCCTATCAGTTTTCAAATGGACTCATTATATTGTCTGGTCCTGAGCACAACATTCCTAGACAACAACAAGCCATTATAATAAGCATTTTACTTTAGGTGAGATGGAATCAACATGTAATCAAATTATAGCTATTAAAAGTCAAACTCTTAAGGACGAAAAGTCAACGTCTCTGTAAGATAAGTTAACTTGTTGAGACAGTAAATCATCATTTTAAAATACGCCAAAGCACTGAGGGGAACGTCTTTGTTTCTACAAAAAAAAAAGTAAAACATTTTAGAGAAGAAAATGGCCAAATACGTCAAAAAGTTATGAAACAGTCAAAACACTGTGCCTTTTTAAAAGCATTAAAACTAGTTCAGCATTTACTACTCAAACATTTAAAAAGCCATTATTTCAAGGTATTAAGTCAAAGAAATATACTTCAACTGTTCAGACACTGAAGATGATTCTATGTCGACAACCGGTCTGAATTAATGACACTAATGAATCAAGTTTCCTTCAATATATTGTATTTTTATACGTGCATATTCACTTATTTATTGATTTGAAATTTCTTAATTTGCTGAGAAAGTTTCAGGGAGAGTTTCATCATCGAACATGAAGTTTGGACACAAGTTTCAATGAAGAGAACTAACACTAACATGCAGCTCAGACAAATATCAACTCCTCCATATTCAGCTTATATATAAATATAATATATATAATATATATAAAATATTATAAATATAATATAAAAATAAAATGTGTTAACATATTAATGTTTGTATTAATATTAATGTTTGTAAAAATGTATGTCACTCTTAAACTCTTCCTCAAGCAGTTTACACTGGAGGTTGATCACCAGTTCAGAAATGAAGCTCATGTTTGCTCCACTTCTTTCTAAACGTGGGTGTGCACATGCTCCACCTTCAGCCCTGCATAGACACTTAGCCTACAGTCTATTTCAAAACTCACCAAACCTCAAAAATTAACACCAGACCTTCATCAGGTCTGCATCTACTTTCTGTACTTATTGTTTCCTAGAAGGTTATCAGCACCACTAACACGAGGAACTACTCGATGGCGTTCATCACTAAAGCATTACGCCCTACATCTAATGAGTACACTCAGAGCTATACCATAATGCACCTCAGATGTAGCTCGTTGCATTATTTATATGCATAATGCATATGCAAATGAGCGTGCGCTGTTGTTTTATTAATGGTGCACTTTGTAATGGCTATGTGCTCTGTAATGACTTCAGGTGCAAATCTCTCCATTTGTCCTGCTAACTGTGAAGGAGCTGAAACGATCTCATGTCCGCGACTGGTCCAGATTGATCAAATAATAGCCGTTAATGTAACTGTTTGGAGAGCACGGGCTATGGAAAGCACAACACAATCTGAGCAGAAATGTCATTAGCCTACTTGAGGAAAGCTAAATGGGGCTTCCATATGGCCTAAACAACATTTGTCTTCTAATGCAGTTGCACAACTCCTCCTCCACTGGAACAAGCGACAGTTATTGCTGTGTTCGGGAAAAGGACGAGCGGGTAAAGGTAAGATGATGGGAGCTCACATATAAAATGCCTTCAGGGAAACACTTATATTGTAATTGTAACTGGAATAATGGTGCTCTAATCCAGTCGTTTTGGGATGTGTTGGGAATTAGGTGGGGCAATCAACCAACATTCTGACCACACAAACACTCATCACTGAATGCAAACAAATCCTCACAGCAATGTTGCATAATCTAATAGAAAGCCTTCCCTGGACAATGGAGACAGCTACTCCAACAAAAGCAGCATAAACCCATTTTAATGCCCTTTATTTCAGAAGAACCTTTATAATCTCTCAAGCTAACTTACTGCAAACCATGCAGACTGGACACAGAGAGGACATCAAGAGGACAGCAGCACTATCCTAAATAACTCCATTATTCCAATGACATCTTTATTTTTCCCCCAAAAGAAATCTGGCAGGCACCAACCTATTATGACAAGTTTTTAGAATTTAATAACTAAAAGCATTAAAATGAGCTTCAAATAACAGCTTCATTTTCAGGCTCCACTGACTCTTATCTTGGCTGTGCTGGCCAACACACACTGCTACAGCACTATGTAACTGCTGAACCATGCAGGACAGTGAGAACTGCATCGGTCCCCTTGCTTCTTTCACTTTCTGTTTCATGTCTCTCAGCTTGTCCAGAAATGCATGTCCTTTGGGGGAACTGTAGAGGTGCCCCAGAAATATGATATTCCAATTCTCTATAAGGACTTTGGGTTTAGGCCAGAACCCGTTACAGCACTAGTCAGAAATAGATAATAACTCTGAGAAAACTCGTAGAAGCCATGATCTGCACTTCACGGACAGTTACCTGTAACCTACAGACATGATACACATCATAATATACTACCAGACTTATGCTATCACAATGTTTAATGAATTATCACACAAATTTGAGTTGATATCTGGCATGTGTGAATGTCTCCTTTTCTAATTAACTGCTGAATAAAAGTATGGCAAACATTGAATATATCCCACACACACATACAGGGGTTGGACAATGAAACTGAAACACCTGTCACTTTAGTGTGGGAGGTTTCATGTCTAAATTGGAGCAGCCTGGTGGCCAATCTTCATTAATTGCACCAGTAAGAGCAGAGTGTGAAGGTTCAATTAGCAGGTAAGAGCACAGTTCTGCTCAAAATATTGCAATGAACACAACATTATGGGGGACATACCAGAGTTCAAAAGAGGACAAATGGTTGGTGCATGTCTTGCTGGTGCATCTGTGACTAAGACAGCAAGTCTTTGTGATGTATTAAGAGCCACGGTATCCAGGGTAATGTCAGCACCACCAAGAAGGACCAACCACACACATCCAACAGGATTAACTGTGGCCGCAGAGCGTGGCTGAGGAAGCTGTCTGAAAGGGATGTTGGGGTGCTAACCCGGATGGTATCCAAAAAATGTCATTCCCAAGACGAACTGACGCTGTATTGTCCGCAAAAGGAGTTTCATTGTCCAACCCCTGTATTAAAACATAGGGTTCTAAGGGTTAAACCCCAAGTCTGCATACAACACCTTGCTAAAGTATGTAAGAAGCTGACAAATAAGCACATGACATAACATATTGCTCCATTCAGTGATGAACCCCAACTACGTTGTCATAATGCCACAAGCAGCTATGACAGGCTGCAACACATTACAAACAAACAAACAAACCCTTCACATCTCCTCCCCAGCTCATGAATATCGCGCCTGCTCCTCTCAAACCTCCTCAGAGACCACCCTCCGTCCCCAGCCAAGTGAGGCGTCACGATTGACCCAATCATTATCCCACGACAGACGAGCATAATACGCACGGCTGTATTCTCCACCACATCTTGGTGCAGTGGAATCTCTGCGCAGTCCATTAGAGGAACTGCTGAAGATGTCCTCAAGGACAGCAGGTCCACATAATCATTAACCTCTGATGCTAATGCCCCCACGCTGTGCCTTCTCTTTGACAGAGTATGGCTGCTCTCTCCACAGAAAGAAGGTCAAAGCAGTGCAAGAGAACAGGACAAGGACACCGCAGGGCTCCTGTAACTGACACCTCCAAGCTATAATGACTACATCAGTATGCCACCATGCCCTGGCTGGGATCATATGTATGTGTAGAGTTCCTGTGTCCACCGTTCATGGTGAATCATATCTTCAGCTCTCTGAAGCTCGTCTCCAAATGTAATCTTCTCATAATCCGACATGTTAAGGACGTCTTGAGGACCTAATATATGAGTCTGGCTCTGGGTTATGAGCATGTGACGGCTCAGAAGTTTCTTCCCATTAATCATGTTTTAAGACGGAAGGTTCTCCAGTCCTGGAATGTTGTAACAGGTAAGAATAAGAAATGTTTTGGACGGAGAGTAGTTTTAACTCGATTCGGCAGAAATTACAAACAGTAACAAATGCATATTGTAATTTTAGGAAGTCATGATAAATTAAAAAAAGTTTGGTACCTTCAGCATATCGACAACATTGTAAGAAAAGTTCCATGGCAACTGTTTCTCTAGTTTCTCATTAGACATTTGCCTACATCTGAGTTATTCTGCCACATATTGTAAAGCATCCCTTAAAAACCCCACAGGATTCCTGCAATGGATGTGAAGGTAATACCTACAGGAATATTGTGAAGCATATTTGGGCAGGAATTTAATCCTACAGGATTTTCAATCATCATTTTCCTGTGGGATTCCTGAAGGACAGCTGGACATCTGTCATGGAGATTCTTGAATCTTCCTTCACACTTTCCTGTAGGTCACTTCTGAGAAAACCCATGGGAATCTGATATCTGAAAATACCTGCATATTTTAAAGAACGGAACACACAGCAATATATCCTGCAGACTTCAGTACTGCTGGTTTTGACTGGGCCCTTTAGGAATTTAAAAAGTTCTGAAGGAGCTTCCTACAGGAATACACAACTAACGCAGGTTTAAGTCCTATATGACTCCTGAAGGAATATTTATAAGCCTGTGTGATTTAATCATGCAGGACACATTACACTCCTGGAGGTGTATCTGGACTCTTGCCTGCAGGAATTTATATTTCTGCAAGACATCTTCCTTGGCAAAGTTTCAAATTCCTGCAGGACGTTATTGTGAGGGTTGTTTTATGCTCAGCCTGTCTATAATAAATGCTCATTACTCCTATTCTGACTTAACTCCTTCTTGTTGGTGGGAACAGGCTATTACCTCAGAAAGTTGAACTCACTGTGGCTCTGGAGCTCAAGATGGAAAAAGCTCACTGCTCACTGCTGTGGGACTCGTGCAGTTAGCTCAGATGCCATGTTGAATGTTCTGAGATCCTCATTCATATTTCAACCTGTAGCCGATCTCCTCATTTATTACATCTATGGTATTACTACACATAACACTGCCGTCCTTAAAGTGTCCTCAAAGCACTTTTTATCTTGTCCCGTCTGCTAAAGCTGCATTATGAACAGCTTCAACAGTTTAATGGTTATAGGTCCAGGTCCAGATAATACAGCACCTCGATCTGGACACAGACTACGATCCTCCTATTACTACCCTCTATTCTAACTTCAGATACTGGTCAATACTGCAGCCATGGAGTAATATTATCCTATAGTTTGTATATAACTAACGGCACACTTGAATAAATAAATAAAAAAATAAAAATAATAGCTCTAAGTGGATTACACGCTTAAACTAAGCATCGATTAGGAACCTCCAGGCTCAGTTTACAATCTAGACATATTGTAATGGATCAAGTATCGGCTATTTTATTATAGCGACTTGATTCTTACAGTTCTAACGAAGCTTATATCAGTTTTATCATCAAAAGTTCTCAGTTCAGAGCGTGAAACACTATACACACATCAAACACATTGATTAAACTGTAATGTTTTAAAGTAAGTGGAGGCTGAATGATTGGGAAGGCCGAGAAAATATGCTACCCAACAAAATGAATCAGTCCAATATTTCACATTATAGTAAGAGTTTTGATCAGATCACTTACCATTGAGGTACTCAGATCAGAACAAGTGGAAAAAGAAAGTGTACATGGACATTCTGAACATTTACAGTGTAATCTGGGAATGTTGGATATAGTGCACGTTGACAATAATACCTCTAGGATATGCAGGTTTGACTACATAAGAGAATAACAAATAAATTCCTCCTCTGTGTCAGTCTATTCAATTTTTCGTTGATCTTCGGGGGGTGGGGGAAGGCATTCCTCAAAAGTGAAGTGCAAGCAACATTGAAAACGAAAAGCAGTCATGAGACTGCACTGCAGCGAGTACTCCATTCAGTCCCGCAGATCCTCTGAGAGCATGCGGTTTGGGGGACACCATCAATAAATCAAACACAGCGGCAGTTTGAGGAGGAGTGACAGAGTGTCACTCTCAAAGAAGCAGAGTGCAGATTAATAGCCAACCAACACTTGGGTGAAGGTCAATGAGGCGATGATATAAAAAACCATGACCAGCACAGGACAGTGGCTGAAGCTCTCACTGGAAAGCCAGTCTAATTGGCTTGTGTCCTTTCTTCAAATCCGGAGCGCTTTCTTTTAGGAGGACAATTATTGCAGAGAACAAAGACCTGTGTGGAAATGCCACAGAAGAATCTCTGCATAAATCATTTGAGTATGTTTTGAGGAACACATATCCGGAAGGAGAACACGACGTGACACTGGCACTGTTTGTAGCTCTAAAAAATCCCTTGTTAATGAAGCATTGCAATGAAAAGCATGTCCTGTAGCTGTGGAATTGATCCATGTTTGCCAACTCACTTCAGATTCCACGCCATCGATTTATTCTAGCAAACCGAATCACTAACTGCAAGGCATGATGAGGCAGGATTTACAACCATCAGTCAAAGCCTGGGATCTGAGCTTTGTGTATCCTGAGGCTGCTGAAATCAGGATTAAATCGATTGCAGTGTGGAGTAATTTGCCTATAATAAGAGGCACATCTGCTGAAGCAGGCAAAAACAGCAGCCTTGTGAATCACTATCTTGCCTTTCATGCTTCTAGAGGGAGTGTCTGAGAGGCATTTCCCGCATGAGGCCCACGATACAGTATTGCATGATTTTTTTTTTTTTTTTACATTTTTCCTCTTTTTTTTGTCAATGTTTTACATCAGAACTGAAATGAGCTCCATTTCAATAATTATGCATTGAAAAGGGAATGCATAAGAGATCACAGCAGAAATAACAATCATTTAAATCATCAAAGATTTTATGGTTTGACTAACCTGACTGTGTCAATTTGCATTAATTGTACCCCATTTCAAAATATTTTCCAAAAGCAGGAAGCTGACGACGGTATTTTGCAAATCCAAACATCATGAAAACATATCCATAGGTGCTGGACAGTGCTGAGTGTACAGCTGATTTCATAAGACACAGACAGATAGAAGTGCTACTAAAATGAAAGGTTCTCCCAACATTCCTACATGGAACTGCTGAGAAGGCAGGGATAGTGCAGTGAATACAATTCAAGCTGATGTTCACTACATGTTAAAATACAATAGACGATGTAAGCTGGATGTTAACTACTCAAGATGACATTAATTAGACGGTAACTAAACACGATTTTGATTACTCTCATTGATGTGAACAGAATCTAAAAGATAACTAGGCAAAGTCATTTTTTATTGATGGAAAGTCATTTTCAGGGAGGTATTCATTTGTTTGGTACACCACCAGTGAAAACAGCAACAACTCCATACCCTGGAAATCATTTCAATAATGAATTCCTACAGTGTTATTGGAGACTTGTCTCAGGAGGAGAAACGGTATTCCTCAGACCTCAAGTCAAAAAAAAAGAAAAAGAGAAAGGACTCAGCGGACTCTCCATCTAGCTTTTGCTGATGCTGCAGGGAATGTGTGAGAGTACGAGAGGGTGTTTCCCTCCATAAGGCCTGCGATGCGGCATGGCAGGACCTCATCACGCATTTTCACACTTCAGATGGTAATTCTGCCAAAGGGTTAAGTGGCCATAGGGGGAGTGGAACACACCGTCCTATCCCATCCCTTTCTCAACCCACGCCTTATGGTACCCCTATCTGCACAGTCGCCCACAGGCTAGCAGGAGACAATCACAGGATATGGAGACCAAATGAAGCCTGAGCTAAGAAGGCCAAGCCGGGCTCTGGGCCAGGGCGGCCCCTGGGCAAGGCCAGGGACAGGTGCCATTCCTCACGGCTGGAGCTCCGTTTCCACGGCAACGCAGGGGAGTGCCACAGTGCCCACGCACTCAATGCTGCCCCGGCTACTTTGGCCAGCATGGCTCATTCTTCCCACGCAGCGAATACCACTAACAGCTACGTCACCACCCATATAAATATTAGTCAGTTAGTTCCCGAACCTTCCATATTTACGGAATGTTTTGAGTCAGTAAAATTTAGTTTTAGGCTGTTTGGGTGTTTCACTGATCAAATGGAAGTATAGTTTTCAAAAAAAAAAAAAAAAAAAAAAAAAAAAAAAAAAAAAAAAAAAAAAAATATATATATATATATATATATATATATATATATATATATAGATAGAGAGAGAGAGAGAGAGAGAGAGAGAGAGAGAGAGAGAGAGACTAGAAACACTAAAATATGGAATTTTGGGAAGATGTGTAACAAAACCCTCAAATGAACTGCGTATGTGTGTATATTCTCACACTGGAAAAAAATACAGAGCGATGCAATACAAGAGTCGGCATAATACTTTGAATGCCAGAGATGGAAGGAGTTAAACACCTGTCAGCAGGAAAGTATAAACAACAATATAAGCAAAGCCGGCGGGGCTTGAGCGAGAGCACATTTTAATTTTGTTTTTTCGTGAAACTTGTGATGCCAAGCAAACCTTTTGACATCCGGCAGCATCCTAAAGCTGCTTATACGGGGGATAAAAACGTAATAAAAGGTGCTTTTCAGGAGCCGGAGCCCAGAGCAGCTGTCAAAACCTCGAGCAGGAGTTGTGAGCGACAGCGTAAACAAGGTAAACTTTCATGAGTGTCCAGAAAGTATATGGAGGCTGCAGTCTCCTCCCACCCACCTCTAGTCACACACTCAATTTGTCTGTCCTGTGCATGTGTCTGTATGTGTCTAAAGGTCTGTGCAGCGTCCTTCTCTCTCCCTTCAGCGTCAGAGTCAGTCACTTTTTGAGGCCCCTGGGGGCCAAACGTTTTCTATTTGTCTAACTGGCTCCATCTGTGCCACACAAACTGTCACATCTGATGCAATTGGAGGAACATGACAGCCGTGAGACCGCTGAATGCTCCTGCTTGCTTACCAGACACTTTTCAGCCATGGTGGAACTTCGCCAGGGCTTCTCTCTCTATGTCTCTCAGCTGCTGGGATTCATCGAGCTACACTGCAGCACAGAGCTTTAGGTGAAGATGTTTGCTTGTAAACCTGTAAGGGCATGTAAAAACTGAGGAGAGCATTGCCGTGACAACCTAGCAGGAAGAAGACTTATTGACAGAGCATGCAAACGTTCTCCTTCTCCCCAGAGATGCAGAGCTGAATTCAGAAAACGGACACTTCTGAGAAGTTCTCACCATCAATTATAAACCAGCCGACTGACTCCCTTCTCCTTCAGAGACTTCATTTAACTTCTTCATGGGAAATGCAAGGAGACTGTGGACGCGGTCAGCTCCACCAGAGTAAAGATGAAAGTGCCATTGCTTTGTGTGTCAGGTTTCCTCCTCGTTTTCTGTTTGTCAAAACAGCAGGAGAGAGGGACACAGAACTTGAGCACTTGGCCTATGGAAGCTACTGATGCCTACACCATGACGCACACTTCCAAGCTAAGGGCTGGGGGTCCTGATTTGCGCTAACAAGTAAAGAAAGGAAATCAAGAATATTGTGTTCCATTCTAGAAGATGTTTTTGCTTCACAATAATGAGAGAAGTATCCACGAAAGCAGCTATAACTAATCTTCACGGAGCCGTGAGCACGGAAGTTCCAGGATGTGTGTAGGTGGGATCGCACCTGGCAACAAATGGGAATGTGCTCATTGAGGCGTGTGATTGGAGGAGATGGCAGCCACAGGTCTTGGGATGGCTTTACTAAAAGATGTCCTGCTCAGTTGTTCAAAGTGCCCAGTAAGCACCACCTATGGCCTGCATGCTTAATTCAAGAGGTTCAGGCAAACAGTGGCAGTGAATGAAGATTAATGATGAATGAAAGCACAGTGGTGACACAATATATATATAAAAAAACAGTAATGATGGTATAAAGTAGGCTTTTTAAACCAAATGTATTCTTGTAATAAGGCACAGACTGATTTCTATTAACTTTTTAAAACAAAGTAATTTCAAATGCTATTGCCAGAGGCCCCTTTGCTGACCGTACGCCATACGAAACTAATCCCTTTTGTGTTGTATAACATGCAATCACCACAAACGGGTACAGCTACCCAACGACACTATGACCCTGTTTATGCTTGGTCACGTCATGTGACTAATATCTAGATCATATCATTTTTAACTAGGGCCTGAGCCAGTTAACCACACCCCATCCACACCTATATAGCATTTTCAAAAACATTAAAACTGGACTGGGATTAAAACAGCCAATACTCAATTCTATAAATATGCCTGTATTGACCTGTAATGTCATTATAAGTATTTACAGTGATTTTCTGTTCTGAACCCATGGTTTGAAGAAATTAAGTAGAATTTGGGTTCTAATTGGAATTAATGTACATAATGTACAAGCCAAGAACCTTCAAAAAATCTTAAATCTAGGGTTACAAGAAATGGAAGATTTGTTACATATGTCAAGATATATTTTACTTGTTTCAAATATCTGTTGAAAGGGTCTAATTTTGTAGGTAAATATACCCATATACTCAAAAATACTCATCAACAAATAGCTGCACCCAGAAGGAAGTGTTGGACTGTGGTGCAGTTGGGAAGGAAAAATAAATGATTAAATATTGGACTGATATGATCAACTTTTATTGTGAAGTAGAGTTTCTCAGTATGACGTCGGGTTTAAAGCAACATGCCTGACATCTCATCATGGAGTTGTAGAGGTGTCCTGTGATAATCCATCCCATTCATCTCACTCAGTTGTGCAGACTTTGCGGTACAGGTGGAGTGCTGATAGTGTGTCCAATAGTATCCCACTGCTTTTCAATATAGGACAGGTCTGATGATGCGATTGCCCAAGGCATAGTATCTAAGTTTTCAATGCAAGCTCCGAAGATGGCAGCAGTATGTGACTGAGCACTGAGTCCAGGACTGTCTGGTACAACACCAGTACAGATGTGTATTGCAAAAAAGTTGATTCATTCTGGGTGCAACTATTTTCTTGATAATGAGTGCATAGTTCATCTACATTCAATGTAAAATGGTTTCACTTCCCACAATGCACTGCCAATGTTTGCAAACAGGCCTTTGAATTAATGTGTTCAGCCACCTTAAGTAGCACCCACTGCTGACACTGATGTGCAAATGCACACACACACAGTTTGTCTATAGAGCAGATAAACACGAACCTGTTAAGCCCCCAGCACTCAGCTGTGGAGCAGTGGAACTTTGTTCTCTGGAATGAGGAATTTTCAACCAGTACTTTTTGGGTGAGTTTGGGAGTTAAGGATGAGGTGGGGTGATCAACAACCATGACATCACTAATGCCCTTCTCGTGGAATGCAATCAAATCTTGAGGGAAATGCAAGACAAAGTCTAATAGCCTTCCCTGGACAGTAGAGAGGATTACTGAGAGGTAGTGTAACTTTTTTTTTGCAGTGTGTCAAAGGTTGTTTCAAAATACTGTGAGCTAATTACTGTACAGTGATTAGTCTGAGCCTGGCCTGTCTAGTTGATTACCCACACTGTAATTTCACCTTACAGAGCAGCTCCATTTGTCCTGGTCTCTGGCCAGGTTTTGTAAACAGGTCAAGACACCTCCGCCCCAGCCTCCCATTTCCCAAAGGCTCTGAGTGCTGGAAACACTCACCTATACATCCATCATGTATTTGCCCTACGCCCTCACTACAATCTGCAAGGTACAGGCCCCAAGACACACACACACACACACACACCCTTCAGACCGTTCATCATGATGCACCTACCATCGAGATTCGGATCACAGCTACCGTCTGCACCATGACTCCACGAGTTAGGAACAGAGCCTTGATCTATTATAATGGAGGGATTTGTCTTGGTTGTTCCTTCCAACGTCCACAAATCTACAAGAATTTAATTTAAAGTCTTCGTAATAATAATAGACAAACTCTACACCCCTCCTTCTACCCCCAGTTCAGGTCCATCCTCTTAGACAGTTCTATCATTATCCATCCACAAGCCACACGTTAGTAAGGCATTACACATTAACACGAACACTACCTAGTACCACCTCACACTTTTAATAAAAGCACAGGCTGACATGTCTTCCTTAGGCTTAAAGACCTTGCTCACGACCCCATGTGAGGCGGCAGACAGACAGGCTTCTTGTAAAACAGGCAAGGTTGTAGAGAGCTCTCAGAGAACGTCAGATTTTAATTAAACTCTGAAGTACCCTGAGAAGAAGAGTGCTCGGCTATGATATACAGCGAATAGTATAGCTTTTTCTCTGGACATAATGGAATATTTGGGCCACTGGGCTCTGCCAGGGACCGAAGAATAAACAGGGCTTGTTAGTAAACTTGAACTGTTGAAAATATATCGTGTATCTCAAAAATTAGAATATTGTAAAAAAATATACATATATATTTAATAATTTTGTTGAAAAAGGTCTCAAAGAGAAAGGAAGGCTTTCTCGCTTCCTCTCCACAAATTCAGTGTCACAAGCTTTTGCAAGAACATCTAACGATGGAAATAAAGTAACCGTGTTTGGAAATCAGGTCATCAACCTGTTCACAGTGTCAGAAATTTGAACCAGAGGTGTCCAAATTTTGTAAGCCACTAAACCCTGCTTGTTGTACTCATGCAGTTACAGAGACTTGATGTCACGTCATATGTTATCTTGCCAATACTGGTTAAGCTTTATGACAGCTTTAGTTTACCTTACTGATGAATTGAGGGCCTACGAACAACACCCTTCTTTCTAATTGTCATAACAGCATTTCACTTGGACTAATGAAGTGAACTGTGTTTTCATCTAGTTTGTCAGTTCTCATCAGTGTCTGGTGGTCACTTTATGCTATGGTCCAATTAGACCAGTCACACACACAGTCCTTGTTCTCAACGTTGTACTGCACTGTATGGCCATCTTTAGACACTATGCAGTAGAGCACAAGCAACTGGACCATGAGACAGCTTTTGATTGGCTGTGACAGAATTAGAGTTTTAATTAGAGGATATGCTGTAAGCATCTGTCTTGGGCAATAGGCTATTTCAGGGGGCATACCTGTAGGTACACTCACTGACAAAAAATGCACAAAGGAGCAGCTGGATTGGAATGAAACTTGAATGGAATGAAATATATATGAATATAATGATGCCTGGATAAAAGATGAGATACATTTGGGCATGGAGACATAATTTGCCCACAGATATTGCAACTGGGCCTGCACACTCGGTTGCCAAAGCTGGCATCCCAGCTGGTTCCATAACCATGGTCGATTGGCAGTAAATTTGGTTACTGGGCAGGTAATTGAAATGTGGTAATCTGGTGGAGACCTTCCTGGGAAACCCTTGTGTGTAGGAGAGCATTATCCTGCTGACAAATGCCAGGTGGAAGCCCTGCCATGACATGCAACATGTGTTAGTGTCCCTCACATCACGACTAGGAGTGACCGACTATCATATCACATTCAATGGCTCCCCAGACCCTCACATCAGCAGTTGGGGGCACTGTGTCACTCCACAGCAAGGGCAGGACTTAACCAAATCACCACAGGGCCATAAAATCCCCATGAAATACGTTTTGCTTTTGTTCCCAAATTCCATCATTGCACAAAGATCTTGAGGTGTTTCTATGCATCTCAACACTGCTGCTGTCATCGTTCAGTATAAGCACCGAACTAGTGCCGATGCCATCATGACGATCACTTGTCAGAATCGACTGCTTGTTACATAGTTGAGAAGCAACAATGCACTGTTTTGTTGCCACCCTGGCAGATCAGTCTAAGCCGAAAGTACTGAAAGTTCTGGAACAAAGTGTTATGGACAAATGAGATGAAGATTATACTGCGCCAGAGTGAAGGGATGAGGAAAGTTGAGAGAAAAATATAGCATCTTTAAAACATTGATGACTGCAGAGGGCAGCAGCTAGATGAATTGTGAAGAGCACAAAAGCCTTCAACTGCTCGGGTCCCACAGAGTGCTGAAAGTTTTGGAGCTTCACCTTGCAGGAGGACAATGAGTTTTCCGGATCCAAAAACCGCAATGGTCTTGACTGTATGAATCAATCACCCAAACTGAACGCCACTGAGCATGCCTTTCATTCACAGGAGACCAGACTCACGGGGAACACCAGCAGCAACTCAAAATGGCTCATTACAAGCCTGGCAGAGCATCACCTGGGAATATATTCAGTGTCAGGTTAAGAATTCAGGCATTGACTGAATTGACATTGACTGCCAAGTTGAAAAGTGATAAACATAATGATTTTAAGATGGAATTGTCAAATTACTTACAGTAATTCCATAAAGGAAGCCTTAATTAATGAAATTCGTACATGCATGGTGATCTACAAGATCAGATATTGTGAAATCCCTGGTAAATAAAGGTTGAGTATAACACCCTTTGCTCTTGACCAGCACAGGGTATGGTTTTGTTTGAGGTTGATGGTTAAGCATGATCAGCCTGACCAAAGTAAACAACCAGAATGACCAAGCTAACTGAACAGCATGACCAGCATGAAACCCTACATAAACCATATATCTCTCTAGAGGGATGACCCTCCACTCTCCCTCATCACTCACCAGCGTGATGCTGGCAGGTGCAGGTCTCTGCAGAAAAATGCCCATTAGTGTTGTCCTCCAAGTGTGTTCAGCCTAGAGTTTCTGTATGAATGCATTCCTACTTTTCATTCCAACACAAAATGTCTTCAGATTCTATACTTGAGATGATATTCTTTAATCTTATTTCACATTTATGATTGATTGTATTTTTCTGCACTTTTAACAGGACTAAGCACAATCTTTGGAATGTGCAGTTGGTCATTTAAGCAGACATTAGGACCAACGAAGCAGGCATTTAACCACCCCTACTCAGAGTAGGGGCAGTTAAAATAGGGTAATAATTTATAATGATATATAAAGATATACAGGATGCATGATATTTATATATTTTGACAAGCAGACAAAATGCTTTAGAAGATTCTAACAGCTATTCAAACACTCTCCCACACTTAGTACAATGATCCTTAGCCCAAATAGGATATTGCTGCACCACATCCAATTAAACAGGACTAATTATACTCTTTGTAATGAGATGTGCAGTTGCTCATTTAAGCAGACGTTTGGATCAAGAATGCCCAACGCCTTTTTTGTTGCAAATGAGCTGGGATAGTGATCATCCATCACTCTTCTTGTAATCTTAAATGCAATCATATCCTCACAGAAATGCTCCAAATTCTTACAGAAAGCCTTCCCTGGGCAGTAGTGACACTTACTCCAACAATATCAGGATAAACTATTTTTAATACCCCTAATTTCAGAATGATCAGGTGTCCAAATACTTCTGCCTATTCAGTTTAGTCTGAACTGATTGTCCGTACATACAGAGAGCTGAATGAAATATTTTGGGCAAAGATTCTGGACAGCTTAATCCATACATGTTTAGTTTAGTATCACTACTGGAAGTGTGTCCATATATGGCAAGCGACCACAGAGGGCATTTAGTGCAATTTCCGCACCGAGCATCCCAGTATGAATGATGAACAGACTTGTACAGAACCACACCCAAGTCTAATCACGCTCTCACTCCTACGTGTAGGTGCCTGGCAAGAGGAAGTGAATGGAGGTTTGGCAGGGGGCATTTCCCATGTTACATCAGAAAAGTGAGCTGGCACGGCGATGGCTGCGCTGGCCACTGTTTGCGGGCGTGGCCTGATGCAGAGGGCCCAGCAGGCCAGGAAGAGCTTTAGCGAGCAGATGGGAGAACCCTGCAGAGCTACAAGCCTTCATAAGCCTAGAGCCGAGTGCTCTCCATGGACACACTACTGTGTTAACATGCACCCAATTTATTAGCAAATGACAGCCTTAACATATGGATAGAGCAGCAACCATGAACATTATAATGTGGACGGAAGTGTGAATGCATGGCTACCTAATCTGGCAAACTGCCGGTGCTGAGGCTCACATCAGCAAACACATCAGTTAGGCGGTGAAAATAAAAGTTAGTAAGGAAAGTTCAGGAAAAACTCGGGCTGAACTCCAAAATGTAAATCTGCACTGCATTAACTGTCCTAATACAACTGAATATTCTAAGCTCAGGAAAGTCCTGATAAGCTCCACCGGGGAAGCTCTGAGCAGCTTGATCTTCTACCTTGCTGCAGGGCATCTCCAGCAATTTTCGAACAATTATCACTCCGACTAATTTGTCTCCAAGACAGCTAAACAAATGATATGACTCCAACACGAAGTCATTATCAGCACAGTGCTGGCTAATATATTTACTTACATCTTACTAAACCAACAAAAAAGAAGTGGTTAAAGCAGATACACAATCAGCCACTTGGGATCGAGGCTGAATTCCCACCATGGAGTCTAAAAAGCAAATAATCACATTAGATCATTCCCACGAAAGGTTCGAGCAAACCGTCTTAAAATTCTTTATACACCCCATGTCCAAAGGGTCAAAAATGACCCAGCTTAACTAAACACCTAAAATAAAATAGCTTAATGTGTGATTTTGATTTTATAACCACCAGGTCAAAAATGACCCCGGAACAATCTTTATTTTTAACATTTATCAATATTTAGGTGAACAGCTTTCATGGAAAAAATAAATGGTTATTTTTCACTTTTTGCAATCTTGGAGACACTTTAGGAAAAGTCATGCTGAAAAAAAACCATTAAAGGGTGTTTTTTGTACAATTAAAAGTAATGGTGGATCGCTTAAGACAACACAAGGGTTAAAATAAGATGTGTAAATATGTACACATTAGGGATGTCCCGATCAAGATATTTTGCCCTCGATCTGATCCAAGTCTCCTAATGCTGAGAATCAACTAAATACTAATTTTGACCTAATATTTGAATTTGCATTAATAATACAGCCCCACAGTTTAGATGTGCTGTTGATTAATACTGAGGGCTTACAAAAAAGTAAGGTGCTTGTTTCTCCCGCAGGTAAAACTGTTTACTCAATGGCTTTATACAGTTTCAGACATAACATTTGGTCATGTTTCTATGTTCTACTGTTCCACAGCTCACACTGTGACTCTCAACTCTTATTTACCTTCTAGGAAACTCTTCAATGCTGCAAGCTGGAAAATTTCTGTTAATGGCATCGAGGCCACAAGAACACACCACATGACTCTGAATGGAAACGTTAATGGACTATATGCCTGATCCACCATTGATCTCGATATGTAAATCGCATCACTAACACATAGAATACTAAAATGCACCCCAAGTATTTCCCATACTATTTCACATATACATTATGTTATGAGCTTCCATCCAAATGGTGCCAAAAGCACACAAACCAGCTCAGAATGTACACAGGGAAAATGCCACAGCACAGGAGTGCCAAAGGGTGCTGCTTTTCTATCACAAAATTCATTAGAAAGAGTTATTTTATGGAAAATCCGGCAGAAACAGTAAGAATGTCACATTCTACACTGAGCTTATGGTTAGGGTTAGGTTTAGATTGACTTAATTTTGCATTACAATAACATTAAAGTTAACTTTTGGTTAACTTCAGTTGAGGTTACGATTATGAAAGGTTTAAGTTTAGGCTTTCTTGGTTAAGGTTAGAATAAGTTAGGTTTAGGCTACAGTGTTTCCTTTGAACTATTCTTTGTTGAAATACGTTCTTCTGTATGTGTCTGGGTGGCATCACTTATTTGTGGTTATTCACAAAAGCCGACCTTTAGTACACATTATACATTGTCACAAATTGCTCTTGATACCAGGCTGCTACCTCGTCCCTGCGCTCATACACTGCTCTAGCCAAAGCCTGGCCAACAATTAAACATGGTGCCAATAGGTTCTTGTTTATTTGCTCCAAAGACTCTGAATCTATTTATTACAAGGGGTGTCTAAAAACACTTGGACGTAAAGTGTATTTTAACAAAGTCCTTATAACCCAGGCAATCTCCTCAAGAGTAGTCATGCATGCATTTTGTACATGCCTTCATCAACCTCTATACCAGCTGTGTGGAAAAAAAAAACAACTATTTACTGCAGAAAGCAAACACAGGCAACGGGGAACATACTCTTCTTTTTAGTAACTCGTAGTGCTGCTTTTGCGGTGGCAGTCTGAAAATATGCTCTGCCAGAGGTGAGATTTCCAGCCTTATTTGATTTGGTGGTTTATTTGCTGAGATTGCAGGCTGTCTTCTCTTCATTAGTGCTTTTTCTGCTGTAATTCCGTTCCACTGCACAACACTATCTCAATCGACAGCACCCAATACCCTCCGGATCTAATTGGACAGATCACAAACAGTTTTCACAGCCTTATTAGCGTGTCTCGCATTGATTTGTTTGCGGAGTTGCTGGATTGTCCTCAGCAGTCGTTACAAGACTGAAGTGTTAAAAGGCTTGTGTCATGGACGAACTCACTTTCCTTGCTTCCCTGAAAAAAAAAAGATTGTGATGTAGTGTGTAAACACTGCTGAAGTTTGATAAACAGTCAATCCCCAGGACATACAGCCATAAAGCACCTTTTTCTGATGCTACAAAGCTCCAAGATGTGTTTTAGTTAGATCTGCTTTTTGAATAAGACACAATACAGGGCAGCCAATCAGAAAAGAGGTCATTAAGGATCACACTGTATTTATAAGGATCATATTGTATTTTCCTTGGTGCGGTTGAGTAATGAGAATTCTGTACATATCGGCATACTGTGACCTGCAAACACCGAGTGTGTCCACATGCACACAGTGATCTGATTACAGCAGATTTTGTCAGTAATCCACTCAACACATTTACATGCACATGGATAATCAGATAATGAGAAAACCTCAGGTTTAAACGAGGCACTTAATAAGCAGATTTCTACTTTGCATCCGGCCAGAATGCGAACTTGGTGGGAGGAATGCGGAATCACTGCTAGTACATCCTTCCCATGCTCAATGATTGTCTCCTCATTAGGAGCTGCTTCTGCTTGTCAGGAAGAGTGCATGCGCAGAAAAACAAAAGAAATATGAGTTTGGGGTATACATGCACTATCCAGCTTTCCAATTTCTTTCTTTTATTTGTTTGTTTTTTATAATTTTCCATTTTTCCAATTTTTCGCCCCTACTATTTTAGACGTGCCAATTAACCATGCCCCTAAATAGCCTCCCACATTACATGCCCTGCTCTCAAAGCTAGGGGGAGAGATCATCCACAGTCATGTTTCCGAGTCATGTGACGATACCCTACCACCTCTTTTCGAACTGCTGCCATTTGCATCGTTGCCGGGCAGCCATCTCGCTTGGAGGAGAATACCGGATCCCTGGATCTGACGCAATGGTAGGCAGACGCCTGCGTCGACCAGCAGCACACTTGTGAGATGTGGGAAAAGCACCATCTACCCACCCCCCGAGGGTCTCCCTCTGGACCCGGCTGTTAATGGTGAGCTGCATGAACCTGGATTCGAACCAGTGACCCTAGGATCATAGTGGTAGCGCCTTAGCCCGCTTTGAGTTTTAGACAGGATTTAATGATCAGATTACTAAGGGCATGTAGACATACTGGTTGGGTTCTCATTCAAAATAAAAGTCTTACATTGCCTAAATATGGCTGAATGAAACTCTGGATTCTTGTCTACTAGATAAGGACATCTAAGTGAACAGTAAAGCACTTTTATAAGTGGCTCTGGAAAAGGGCGTCTGCTAAATGCCATAAATGTAAATGTAAATAGCTGAAATTAGGGCCAATTCCAAAGACTAGTGTCATTATATTTACACAAAAAAAAAATCACAAAACCTCTGTAGAACATTGGCGAAGCACTGAAACATGACAGCAACTTCAGGACAATACAGCATTGTTTATACTGGAGAGCAGCTCATCACCTCCAGACTAGTTATGGGAATACTGTTTGCTATGTGAACCAGACCTCGTGGCAGCTTTTCCTGTGCCCGTTTCAGCAGAAAGGGAGCTCAAGCTCAGCACGTGGCTTCTGTGAGCCTCTCTCACCATGCATGGTGTTTAATGCCAACACTTTTGATAGTGATGTGACATCTGGAACCAGCCATGGTTTAATCACATTGATTCCTGCTTTACAAAGGCCCCTAACATTGAGCTTCGGAGCAGTAAAACTGTGTTCTCTGCAATGATGGTGCTCCATCCAATACTTTTCACATGTGTTGGGGAACTGGGAATGAGGTCGGTGATGATCATCCAACATCCTGACCTCACTAAAGCTCTTGTCACTGATTTCAATCAACTCCTCACAGCAATGCTCCAAAAGTTCTCTAGTTACAAAAGCAAGATAATTTCCTCAGTAACCCATATTTAAGAAGCAATAAATAAGCAGGTATCTCAATACTTTTGCCCACATAGTGTATGGGCTTTTTAAGTCATTCCTTCACTGGGGCATTTGAGTGAGGATGGAAAGCACATGTACTTATCCATGCTTGAAGGTTTTCAGGAGAGGCAAAACGACTCCAAATCTGTTTAGATGATCACAACACACATACATGTTTGCCCTGTTCAGCTGACTGATGCACAGCTACAGGCCACAGAGTGAAGATGGACTGGTTTAATTTGAGCAGAGAAACCTGGCTCTGCACTAATGACAGCGTTCCGCTCCCTACAGCGCCGGCTGTGTGGCTCCTGGAGCTCATCAGGAGGCGGAGAGAGCCACATGGGGAGCGCCTCTGATAGTGCTGACTCCTTCATACAAAAACCAGCACTCGTCGAGACTCGAATAAAGCCACAGAAGCGTGTTTGAAGATGACACTAATGGGTGACAGATTGACATCTTTCTCCAATCTAGCAGTACATTCTATTCCCCCCCTGAGAGCATTCGGAGCGAGGCCTGGGTGATCATGGAGCAACTTTTAGACAGTTCTACACTTTTCTGCACTAGATTTCCCTTTGAGTAAGCCGAGAGCAACATGTCGGCAGCGCAGAGAATATCAACAACACAGAGATCAATACAATGTTCAACAGGATGAGAGAATATGACTCAGGAACGTACGGGTCTAGAAAAAGTCATGACAGGGATGGTGGGAGGGACGATGCTCGTAGCAAAAAAACAAAGATAATTCTGCCTCATGGATCGGACCACTGTCCAAACCTGCTCTGAAGTCTTCCAGCTTCCTGCACATGAGAGACAGATCAATGGGCTTCAGGCCTGAGTCATCCATACTGCACGCAATGCAATGACCAGCTATTGACCTCTCTGGGGAGATGAAAGAGAGGAGTAGGAGGACAGGAGAGATGGGCAACAACGAGAGACTTTTAGTGACAGAGATACTCACATAGTTGTGCCTGGGGCAAACTAAAACTACAACCTGGGATGCCAGAGTTTCCCAAAAGGCTAAATTAAGTTTAAACAGCACTAACAGCAAATAAAAAGCACCAGGAAAGATTTTTAAAGACAACTTTAAACATATATATGATGGTTAACACTTATAAAAGATATGATGGGTAACACTTTAGATTACAGCCCATCACTTATACCTATAACCTTTGTAATTAATTAAATCATTTGATCTGAAAATAGCCATTTCTTACGCATGTGTCTCCTATAAAGCTCAATGAAACTATAGAAACATCCATCAAAATTGGCCTAAGGAGTAATCATATTGCAAAATATTGAAACACGACCCCTGTATCGTGATACATATCATAATAACATATTCTTGCTATTACACAGCACTGTTCTAGAGTGCAACGCAAGTCATTCACAGTCATGTGGAGCAGAGAGGCCTTGGCTCACTTTCTGAGTAGAATTTCCTGCAGACTGGGATTTTTACTGCTGCTGGTAAACCTGTCTAACCTACAAATTCCTTCAAAGTATGGGCTTTGAGGCCCAAATGCAGTCATTCCTTTTAGCAAATCAGTAACATCTACTTTATGATCCATTTTCCACACAAGACATTCACTGCACTGTACCACCTCTTCTCAATCCTCTTACACACCCTGCAGGTATTTAGAACTTGATCATCCCCATGCAATGCCATCTGCTAGAGCCTGCCATTATATATATGAAGCTTTTTATTGTAGTCAGTCATATCTCTTATTACAGAGTAATAATCATATTGTGGCTTGTACAAATATTTAGCTTCTACTGTGTAACTGACTACATTAAGACTAAAGCTGAAACTGGTTTATACTGAATTATTGCTTTAAATTGTAGGTTATGTAGCTTATCTGAGCAATGGAACATATTTTTTCTATATTATTCCAAACAAGCAGGCCACTCCCACATTGATCATCAACAGGGTCAAGATGGCAGCACCTTATTTTGGCCCTAATGCCACACTAACCACAGGACAAATTGCGCCTACTCATAACAAAAATCAGATTGGAAATCGATGGAGAAGCTCTCATCTTTAACTGCTCCTCCTCTCCTGTTCCCACACACTCCTGCCCACCCTCAGCCCACTCTCGGCCTTAGTCGACATCGCCGCTCCCTTCAGTGGAGCTGCAATCAGTGGGCTGGAGAGAGTGGGAGATGAGTGACTCTCCCTCACCTGCTGTGCCCAGTTCAGACAGCAGAGCGCTGTGGGTTGACCGCTCAAGCACTCACCCCTGCACTCCCACTTCACACTCTCCACATTCTGTGGGAGTGGAAGGGGTGTGCAAGAGCACACGCACAGCAGGCATGGCTCTGCCTTACCAATAAAGCTCATCACACAATGTCCATTGCTCCTCCCATATGTTCAGGCTAGGTTGTTTAATTCCTTATTTGGGTATACTGATTTATTTTTGCATTTTAAGCATTTGTAATTCATCCCGTAATCAAGCTTAAATTGTGTTTAAAGGTTTTAGCATCATATAAAATTCATTTCATAATTTTACGATTTTTCCCCCAGATTTCTTTTATTCTTAACTATTTATTGATTTTTAATTTTTTTACATTCATTGACCAGAAAAAAAATCACCCAAATAATTACAGATTTTAGACACTGGATCTTGGCACTATAGGCCCAGCTGCAATATCTGTGGGCAAATGTGCTGCAGCATGCCAAACAGACCCTCAACATGCCCAACCGTGTTACACATATCATTACATTCCAACAATTCCTTCATTACCTTATTATTTTTTGGCAAATTATTTTAAATGGGTTTCCTTTAAGGAAATATGTGTGATCAAAATGTGTCATCATGGAAATGGTACGGCCCAGTGGCTGCCATTTAATTCTTTTAATTATTTCCATATAAAAATCTGTTTACTTAAATTAACGCAATATATCGGCTGCTACATCATTTAGTCATCTCTGAGTCTCAGTATCTAAACAAACTAAAAACCCAACAATATTTACAACAAACTTAATGAACAGTTGCTCTTAACATGCATGCAAATTAAAACCCCCTTATGACCACCTTCATAAATGTCAGAGAGTGGTGTACTATTCCACTGTAAAGTGTTGCTTACAAAGACATCATCTTCATGGCAGTGGTCATAAGAAAGAAATCTGCTGAAAAAAGCCAGATGCGTGTTGGAAACAAGTGCTGAGAACTGATAAAGTCAAAATATGCTCCTTGGCCACAATCGGCAAACATACACTCAGGGAAAAGAACACCTTGCCAACTGTGAAACATGGGAGTGGATCCATTATGCTTTGGGGTTGTGCTGTTGCCAGGGGGCCGTAAGAAGAATGGATTCCATAAAAGACCAGCAAATCCTGGATGGAAATATCAAACCATCTGTTAAAACACTGACAGCCTCTAATGATCCAAAATTTACCTCAAAAATATACATCATAAAAGCAGGTAAACAAGCTGTGTACTGAGATGACCCAATAATATCTCAGAACTAGATGTCTTCTACAAAGAGGACTAGAGTCATCAGAACTGCAAGAGCTAAAATATTTTTAGTTGCTAAAAAATTATACTTCTATTAGTTACATTAGTGTTTCAAATGTTGTTTGCTTTAATCAAACCTCCCACTAAAGTCATCATTACACTGATCATCTGAGAAAAATCAAAGTCTTTTAGCCCAAAACAAGATGATGGTCTGACAGCGTGGTGTGCAACAGTAATTAACTCCTGATATTTATTTCAAACTCCCTTGATATTTTCAGAGACCTTCCTTTGACTGCAACTGAACAAGTCCTCGAAACGTGTCACAGCACATGAGAATGCTTGATTTTCTTGAAACTGCTTAGGCACTGTTTGAGGGAAACCTGCGGAGGTCATCACTGCTTCCTGTACTGCCACTATCACTGTTTACTGGTACTCTGTCCATAAACAACCATGCTTGTAACAGAAACATGATTGTGAAGAACCATTAAAGCTAAATTATGTTGCATTCTTACAAAAACATCATGTTGATGCTCCACTAACTTTAACTAGTGACAGTTCTGTCTCTCAGCTTGTCCAGAAATGCATATAGCACCTGTTGAAGGTAGACAAAAAGTGGAAATTACACTTTAAATCACGTGAAAGGTTCTTCAAACCTTTATATGGCCCTTGAAAAAGAGGCCTCGCTGTCCTCTCTTTTGAGACATGAGGGCTACTAATTGGAGTATTGGTAAAGTCAGACATGGCTCCAGGGACTTTATAAGAGAGTCATCTGAGGTTCTGTTGCGGGGGGTTGAGTTTGTAGCACTATGTAAATAAAGTACGTTTGGTGACAGAGCCGTGTCTATGTATGTGTCTCAGTGGTATAGCGAGGTGACTCAGTCATGTGGCCGTAGGCTGGGATCACAGCTGGTGGAGAATGTGGCCAACAACCCTCCATGGTGGCTGTTGTTTGTGACCAAGCGCTGAACGAGACCCAGCGTCTCACAGCAGCCAAAACAAGAGCTACTATTAGTGCTCTCCCCCAGTTTGCTTTTCATTTTTCTGAGTTTAGTGCAAAGCATCAGAGGAAGCCTCAAGGACTCAGATTTCCCATCCTTGAGCAGGATCCTCTGAGCTCCTCCTCCACCTATACTGACTTGATTTTTGTTGTTGTAGCATCTGGCCCAAGGAGTCCATCAACTCCAAGCCAATCGCCTACCCACTGATGACCAGGCAATGATAGGCATCCTCAGGGATCGGGCACCTGTCGCTGCGTCCCCACATGTCCTCTCACAAGGCTGACACCTTGACACCTTGACCAGATCCCTGTCTGCTGCTTTCTGAGGCTTTCCCAAACCAGCCTTCTACTGAAGCATGACATCGCCGTGTGTCCCAAAGGGCCTGAAGCAGCAGCCTCCAGCTTCACCTGTGCCACCACTCACCTGGAGGATGTTGTGGAGCAGCTGCTGGTCTACAACATGGCAGCCCATGTGTCCCAGCAGTCTCACCAGTGCCACCACTCCTCCTGGAGGATATGGTAGAGTACAACAGCATGCCTTATTTAGTTGTTTTAACATACATCACTGACCTTTTCTCCCCCTCAGGGTGATCAACAAGACGTTTTCACAGATAAACACCAGAGCATAGTGCAACAGACAAGAAGGAGCAACACAAACCCCCAACCTGACAAACAAACGATCTCCATGCAGGGTTATCAATCACTGTTTAGCAAGTGTGCTTTTTCTCTGGCTTCTAACATCTCAACTCTGCTTTTTATCACCCCTTTTTAATTGAGCCTCAGTTCCATCAGTCAGATCTATTGACCTCTTTCACAGCTCGGCACTTTGACCCCCTGCTGCGCATGACCTTTACACTCAAAGGCAGGACATCTGCAAACAGGACGCATCGGTGACCTTTATGAAGCTAATGTTGAAGAGTGTGCAGCCTTTAAACCCCTCCACACCACAGAAACACTCTCCGCACCTCATCGAGCACATCTCATCACAATCATGTATCATGAACACAGCACCTGTCTCTGCGCTCACAGCACCAATCTATTCCTTTCACAGCAGAGAGAAAGAGGAGTTCTTTATGGCACTGCTCAAAAGAGCAGGTCTGTTTTGTCCCAAAGTTGATGGAAACTGGAGTCTGCAATGGAACTTTCAACAAAGTCCTACTTAATTAAAAGTATGGAGCCATCATATACTGCACAGAGTGATATGAGTGTCAATTATGAAGTTTTTCACAATCACACATCTACACACAAGTCATTCAGTAACATTGCCAAAAATAAAGGCGCTTTAAGGTTTAATGTAAAAGCTTTTCTATTATAAACATGGCTCTTTATGCAACCAAAAAATGGTTCTTGTATGGCATCTCTCATTATGACATTTTTACACACTAAAATCAATATCATAATTTCCATTGCAGACTCCAGTTTCCATCAACTTTGGGACAAAACAGACCTGCTTTTGAGCAGTGCCATAAAGAACTCCTCTTTCTCTCTGCTGTGAAAGGAATAGATTGGTGCTGTGAGCGCAGAGACAGATGCTGTGTTCATTACCTCAATTATAATTAATAAACTTTTTTGTTGTCATAGTTCATTGATAATGAGTATACAGTAAACATGCTGAACTATTACATCTGGGAAATTTTGAAAAAAAAAAAAACCTAGATATTTATTAATTTAAAAAAATCGAACGACACCCACAGATGAATTAATGATGGTTATTTATTGAATGCAGTTGGAAAAAAACAACAATTTTGATTAATTTTGGATTTTCTGATTTTTGACTTTTTAGAACACAAAATATGATTAACAAATAGTATCGTGAAAGCTGTTTTTTTCTGAATGTCAGTAATTCAGCAAGTGAATACAATTTCTGCTTTAAAATATGCAGCTTTACTTCAATAAAGGGTCTCATTCAACTTTTAATTTGATGATATGTTGCTCACCTAAACTACGATCAGCCATTATATTCTGAGAGTTAAAGTGAATAACACTGACTGCACCTATCAAGAGGTGGGATTAAGGCTGGGCAAAATATATTATACATATTGAAATATTGAGATATGTTTTGTGCAAGGTATAAAAAAAGTGGCCAAGTCATAATATCACAACTGTTATGCAGCTTATCATCTGTGGATCATTTGTGTGTAAACTGTTTGGTTTCCAGGACGGTGACACAAAGTACAGTCTTCATTCAATTATGCTGTAGAAAGATCACAATTAAACATTACCACTTTATCTACTGATTTGGAGTTACAATACCAATACGTTAACATAATACTTTGGTAAGCTTTTCATTATATTGTATACCACCATTTCTCTCAAGAACATAGACTCTCTGCCCAAAACTCTGGCTAGGCTTAAATACATTCTGAGTTTTTTTCTTTGTCTTCTTTAACCCAATAAAATCTGACCCACAGCACCAATTAATGTGCTACAGGTCAACTGTGGTTATAATATAATGGCTCTGCATGAGGTAATATCTTAAAGATGGCATAACAGAGAATGTTGACCATAAGATTGTCTAAAAATTGTTTTATCAAAATGAAGATGTTTGTGTGCAGTTCTGGCCATTCACAATATCAAACATGTCCAGCTTCTGCTTCAATTTTGCTGGTCTTATCCCTACAGCTGCTCCTAAAATGAGTCATCTGCTGCCAAAGGTTTCCCCAAGTACCAGTGGCTAAAACACATCAGTATTCAGAGCTGGATGAGGAGCCAATTTAGGAAGAAAATAAATAAAATAAGCCTCTCCTATCTCAAACAAGACTGATTGAAATTCAAGGACATCTGGGATATCAATTAGACAGAGTTCGTCAGTGCATAAGGTCTTTGAAAGTGAGGGCTAAACCAACATGAGTTGGACAGCGATTTCAGGCTCCCTGCCTGCAAGTGATGGTGGGTAAAATAATACAGGAAGAGTAAAAACAAATCCTGCATCCACCACCCAATACATCACAAGCTCTGTGGGGGTCATCAGATAGGCAACTCTCATCTTAGGGTTTCTCTGGATTAAGCCCACTACCTTCAGAAGGCTCAACAGTGACCCCTGGCATCCCAGACCCCCCCCCCCTCCAAGCTCACTTCACAGACCTATGACTTTCCATGTGAGCTCTACACACTACAACCAATGTGCACGCCCACACTTCATCAACACAACTCCACACTGGGCTCCCTGGTGACTAAGGCCATAGCTAGGCCCATTGGAACCACCGTTACCGGTTCAGTGCCACTAGTTCCATGTACCCACTTCATACCCACATTACATCAGTGCAAATCCACACTGGCCCCTCTAGTGACTAAGGGCATACCTAACCCCACTGGCATCTTTCATGCCACCAGTCCCAGGAGTTTATGCACAACCTCTAGTGTTGAAGAATGTTCAAACAAACAATCAGTTTCTTCTATATAACAAACCAAGTGTGTCTCAGAGACACTACCCCACTGGTCAATACTCAAGACACTAGAGCAGGGGTCACCAACCCTCCTCCTGGAAATCTATCTTCCTGCAGGTTTCAACCCACATCAACTACTCCCCATTAAACCGAGTCAACAGTGATTAGTTGGATCAAGCGAGGTGGATTGGGGTTGCATCTAAAGTCTGCAAGAAGGTAGCTCTCCAGGAGCAGGGTTGGTGACCCCAGCACATCTCCTGGCCGTACATCTCCTTTATACTGAACAGGTTTTGAGATGTAAAAGCACGTTCAGCAAATCAATAACCAAATCAATCACAGTTACAGCCATTCGGACACACCTGTTGGATGAGAAATATAAATAATACTAGACTCCCATGAGGAGGGCTTGGAGATGGTTAAATGAGCATAGTGATAAACACTACTTTTTCTATGTCCTTTATATTTATTCTTAAAATGGTGTTTCAAGGACAAAATCGCTTTCCCTCATTTTTAATTGTTACTTACTGTAACCTAAATGTAAACGTGCCTATAGACCCAGTGTGGGGGGAATTTGTCCTTTGCATTTAACCCATCCACAGACCACACACACAAACAGACACATTTCTTTCTATAACTCCTATAAAAAAAGAAAATAATGAAATGTGTCTAGAACCAGACCAGTAGATAATCCTGGATCTGTAATATTTAGAATTCAAGGCCAGTTCTGTGTGATGTTTTCATAGTTTAACCTGCTTTTATTGACCAAGAATGAGAAAAAGTCCTTAGTCTATCAAAAGTGTCCTAATTTGAAATGTAACAATTGAGGATTTGAGAATTTGTATACACTTTAAAACAAAGAATATATGTTTTGATCATTTTACATCTCAGGAATACTGTTGCAAATTGATCAGTGTTGTTTTAATTAGTTATTTGTAATGGTTTGTAAGGCATTTTTCTAGATACTTGAAAGTAGGTATTTCTGTTTTGTTTTTTATGTATGTCAGTTTTATATACACTATGCATAGTGCCGAGGCAGCATTTCGGGAGTAAAATGCCTTTCTCAAGGGCACATCAGTCATGCCCTGCCAGTTCAGGGGATTGAACCCACAACCTTCCAGCCACAAGGCTGGTTCCCGAACCACCAGGCCATGGCTTCCCCCATTTCTATATTCAACTGTGTACAATTATATATTCAAGTCAAGTCAGTTTTGGTCAATAAAGTGTTTCACGTGCAGTTCTTTATGGTTCATCTGAACCAAACCTTGTGCTTGTGAAGTGAACCGACTCTAAGATTCACCAACACGTGCCGATTCGCTGTTGAATCGTACATCCCCTTTGCTGATATAACAGCTCTTCTGTACCTAAAAGGTGCTTCTGGTCCCTCTCCCACGCTGAACAGTTCCCACACATATACCTGCCCAACCCAGTAGTACGTCACCCACATTCCCAGTTAAACGTCCCAATGCGCAGAAACGATCCGAGTGAAACAAGTGTTGCCAAGACCACGAACATAACAGTGCGGGTAGAGGCAGAGGCCCTGCCTGATTGTAAACACGCATCCAAAGCGCGGAAAACCAGAAAGTTGAAGTTTCTAAAATCCTGCTGGAGCAGCAGCCATGAGACTGTCTCACTCACCTCTCTGAGGCTCGGTCGGCTTGGTCGCGCGGGACTGTCGTGTTGGCCTGATCAATAATGATAAAGATTTAACGATTAGCGCTTTATGCCGCTCGGTTCGCGTACTTGTTTCATGTCTTTAACTGATTTAGGTAAAAATATGTATTTAATTATTAGAAGTGCGCGGTGTAGGAGGGGAGAGCGGTGGAATATTTGATCAGGCACTGTTTTGGACGCCTATCCGCTGTGTTTTGGACGTGTTGATGGAGAAAGATGGCGGCGTCCAGCAGATCGCAGGTGCTTTCTCTGTACCGGAGACTCCTGAAGGAGAGCAGGACCTTCCCATCCTATAACTACAGGTACTCACTCCCCTCATACAGGTGTGAGGGTCTGTAGAGTCAGGGTTGTTGGCATTCAGGGGGTTTTATTGCATGATAACAGATTCACTGCAGTTCATCCCAGTTTAGAGAAAGTAAACAGTATTTAAACCTGATTTATGCTTATCAAGGTTCATTATTATCACTGCAGAGCAACACTTCCTCCTGTACCACCTTTAAATAAGAACAGAAGGACATGTGTCTGGAACCAGACCAGTAAATAAGCTTGGATCTGTAATCTTTAGAACTCAAGGCCAGTTTTGTGGGATGTTTTCATAGTTTAACCTGCTTTTATTGACCAATTTACATGTTTGTATACATATTTAACATTTCTTATTTTTTATTTTCTAAGGAATAAAAATCACTTTACATCAGAATACTGTTAATTTGACTAGTGTTGTTTTGATGAGTTACCTGTAATGGTTAGATTGAAGGATATTTATAGTTATTTTTTATTCTAAATACTTGACAGTAGGGTGTTTTTGTTATTTATGTATTTCAGTTTCATATCTCATGACTTTTATTTTGAGTTTTGAACACTGTGTGAGCAAATTAAGAAAGCAAACATTTCTCACTTTTCTCTGTAACCCATTATTGGGGTCAGTGACATCACTCCTCCCTCTCATGGATCAGTCGGAGTCTGTATGCAGATTGAGAATGTACAGAGCAGTGAACATGAACTGGAAGCTCTTTTGGCATCTAAACTGAGATTTAATTCAGTTAGAAATGAGTGCACTTTAGCTGAATTTCCAAGCTGGATCACTTGCTGATATTTTCTCAAACAATGATGCCATGGTGAGATACAGTCTTGTAGTTATGTTTATCATGTCTGTGCGTTACTCTGATCCTGAGGTATAAACCTGGATATGAAAATGGCATGTAACTGCCCGCAAAGTGTGTATGGCAGGTTGTAAGAGTTAAGCCAAGCTGCTTTGGTAGTTGTAGCATTGTTTACAACCTGATGTTATTGCAAAGCAGGTTCACAGGAATTTGGGAAGACATAATGATACTGGAGGAAAAACCCTTGGAAGGAACTAATAATGGTATTAGGTCACATAAACCCCATATGTCCATTATTATTAATGGATGTACAGATATATGTAACGTAGTATGCTTTGCAGTTGTGTTAGTGATAGTAATAGTAATCCTGAATCTTTCCCATCATATATCAAACTCATAAAGAATGCCGGTTCTGTCCTGAGCAGCCCCTTAAACCCAGATGCCGGTGGTGGGAGACAGGAGGATGGTAGCCACACTGGAATCTATGCTGTAGAATGACTCCCACTCCATGCATGAGATTCTGGCATCACTGCACAGCTCCTTCAGTGACCGGCTGCTTCACCAGTATTTTTGCAATTGCTGCATTGCAGATTGAGTTGTTTTTCTTTGAAGGTATTCACATTAGACTGTGCTCAAACTTATCCAATGAGTGGACGGAAAGAAACACACCGCAATAAACATCACACAGTGGAAGTATGTGCCATTTCAGACTGAATTTTGTAAATGGATATCAAATTAAGTCTTTTTTCCTCCAGTTTATTTTGATACTATGACACTGTTATTCTGCATATTTCCTATCTATCTATCTATCTATCTATCTATCTATCTATCTATCTATCTATCTATCTATCTATCTATCTATCTATATCTGTCTGTCTGTCTTAAATGAGAAAAAGAAAGGAAAGAACAAAACATCTAAATCTAAATTGGGAAAACAAAACAGCAAACAAAAAAAGTTGATTGATTTCACAGCCCCTATGATGCTGACCCAAAACAAATATCCACTGAAATCCCATCTTCAGACAGTTTGATGTTTGTTTCTAGAATTTGCTGGTATTTAATCAAATCAGTTCTTTCCTGAGCCACTGGCTGCAACACAACGCCAAAGCATGATTTCATTTCTATCAGACTCAAGACTGGATTTAGAAATGAGGAGTAGTTCGTGCTTTTATATTGTCCTCTTAGGTGATGATGTATATGGGGCTACACTTAAAGAGCTATGTCTTTATTTAGGTTACATTTCACTTTCAACTTTAGTTTTAAAGTGTTGATAGTAAGTGCGTTGTGTACCTACCAGAAAAGTTATTCTGGTGAGTGATGGGCTGCTATGGTTTGGCTTTCCCAAAGGTGGGAAAGGGGGACACACCTGTTCCAGTAGAGCAGTAGCAAAACTAAAGCCCATAAATACTTGTAATACAAAAATAATACAGATTTTTCTTGTTGAAAGTAACAACTCAAAACAAGAAGATCCTGATCATCCCAAACGGCTACACGGTTTAAAACATTAAGAACACATCTCAAATGATGCTCAGATGATGCTGTGAGATGAAGAAGTTTCCCTATTAGGTTGTAATTGTGTGTTTCAGTTGAAGGATGCTTTGAGCTGAACTGGAGGTGTTGCTTGGAGATTGTTAAATGTGGTCACAAACTGTGTTGTGTGAACAGTACACATCATTAAAGTTTAACCATAACAGAGTGGAATTATGTTACAGCTGCTGTTACCTGTTGCAGTAATAATCCCCTCAATCTCGACACAGAGCTGCAGTGAAAATATACAGATGAACAGCTGTCTGTCTCTTGAACGGAGTGTGTGGATAAAACTGATACATAGCCATAGCACAGCCCAGCCACACATCTGCAGCTCCATCACTCTAGTGACCTATTAGTGTGAGGTGTAGGAGTCTCAAATGGACACTGGCTGAGTATAAAATAAAATGTTCCAGTAAGCCGATCAGAGATGTTATAAATCAGAAGACCAAACAGTGGTTGAAATCTAAAAATGTGAGTTCTCAAAACACACACAAACAGTGTCATAAACAGAAGTCCTGCCTTCCAACAAAAAGAGCCAATCAGCATGCTGATTACAGATCAAGCTCCACTCTTGAACAATCAATCAAATTTTATTTATATAGCACTTTTTACAACAGGAAGTTGTCACAAAGCAGCTTTACATAGACCTGGGTCCAAGCCTCAAATGAGCAGCCAGTGGGCAAACAGTGGCAAGGAAAAACTCCCTCAGACTTGGAGGCAGAAACCTAGAGAGGAACCCATCCTCCTCTGGGTGAAACCGGAGAGCATAAACAACGGCACAATACATGGGTTTAGAGAAGTAGAAAAAAAAATAGACGGAGGGAAGCTAAAGATTTTGGTTGTAGTAGTGACGAAGTCCATGGAGGTAGCGTAGCGAAAAAAGAATGTAGCAGTAATGTAAAGTACTTTCAAACCAAACATTTTTGGAGTTTTCTCTTTAATATTAGCCTTTGTTTTTAAAGAAAGCTTGTTAATCAGTGATTTTTTTTTAAATGTCTTTATTGTTCATTAGCCAGTTAAATGAGAGATGATGCCTACAGAAGAGTTATTTGGTCATTAAGTGATTAATAATCAGTTATTAATTTCAATAATTGATAGATTATTCACCTATAAAATTAATAATTTTTTGCAACCCTAGTGGGCAGAAAAGCCAGAAAACTAAAAAAAAATGTCCTGGTATTCCTAAAATATTTATTGTGCTACAGAAATATGTTTTTATTTTTTATTTTTTCATTATTATTGCATATAAAATATAAAATGTCATAATAGGGCTTCTTCATAACGGTATAATAAATGCCCAAATCCAGGGAAAGCACTTAATTAGACCTCAGCCTCAGTGTGAACTTTGCTCAAGTGTGAGAATTCACACCTATAGCTTTTCTTAGAGATACTCCTGAGGAAGACAGATAATCAGCACCGCGTTGGGAAGAGAGACTAACATGCAGAGCAGGAACATGTCAGTATAGCCCATGGCTTAGAAAATAGCCTGCTGGAGTAGCTGATTAGGCTTTATTATGGTGTGTAGTGCAGTTGTGTCTTGACATAGGCTTGTTTTGGTGTGTTGACAGCTGCTGAAGCAGCCTGATGTGGTTGGCAGACAGGAAGCGGCCTTATGTGTTGGTCATATTTAGACCATATTTGAGTCTAACACTTTTTTGAGTGTTAGACTCAAAAAAAAAAAAACATATTTGAGTGAGTTTAACACTTTTTGAATATAACAAGCACCTGAGGCTCTGCAGTGTGGGCCTACTCCAGAATTGCATTGCCATGTTTTTTTTTTTATAATGATGCAGTTCATTTCTTCACAAATAACCAATATATTTTTCAAAGCTGTCAATAAAGTGGATCAGATGGCCTTAAAATGGGTCGCCATCTATAATAACATTACAAATTAGTGTCTGAAACCTACGTACCTGTCAGGTCTTCTGTACTTAGACTGGCTCCTAATCCAGAGATGCTACTCAATGGGTCAGTTTCTCGGAAGCTGATTAAGAGTTTTGCATTAATATGCAGTCATTTGAAAAAATGTAGAACACCCCATGAACACATTGGTCTTGGGCATATTTAAAATATGGACATTTGATCTTCATTTTGACTATATTAATGGAGATGGAGATGATATAGCTAAATACATAAAACTGGAGATCCACTTTTAGAAGAGCCTGTGGCTGCTGATCATTAGGACAAGGTTTGAGGAGTCAAAATATTTCGACGCTTTTTATATTTGCTTTACTTGGCTTTTCCTAATGATCATGCGCTCAGATGTCTTGGGGGTGCTGAAAGATGTTGCGTGGTATTCAGGTCCCAAAATCAACAAAAATAATACAGCAATGCTGCTTAAAGACTTTCAAAGCCTTAACTTTATGCCTTTTGGAGTTTTACTTCGTTCTGTTTATTTAACTTTTCACAGAACCAGAAATGTTGCCATGAGCACACCACTGTAATTAGAACTAGAGAGTGAATTGAGGTAGGATGCCTCGTTGCCTCGTGACTCCGTAACAGTTTCCTTCACGTGCACAGTTCACGTGACGGGCAGCTCCTCAGTCTGTATATCCTCACTGCAGCTCTGTGTCCAGATTGAGGGGATTATCACTGTGAGGAATAACAGCAGCTGTAAAGCTGTATTCTGCATCGTTATGGTAAAACATAGGGTTCATGTCTGCCCTTGACTATAAGGGGTGATCCTTGCTGATCGTCCGTGGGCCATTACACGACTACTTCATTGTACAAGGGGGTTGATATTCACAGTGTGTGGGTGTAGTTGTGGCAAGTTCTTTAAACAAGTCCTTCATTTAATGTCAGCATTTATGTGCATGTTTATTTTGCTTGTCGATTTCCACATAAGTGTCTGAAATGCACTTTGTCGGGACTTCGGCTTGAACCTGTTCTGCTTGGATAGCTCCACTCTCCACTCTGTTTCATTGTGTAGTATAACCTTTTAAATAATTCAGGCATCAAGAAAGCAGTTTGTTCCACTGGGTGAAAGTTACTTAGGTTTTGTGCAGCCATTGCAGAGTGTAATATACCTTCAAATGGGCCGTTTCGCTTCATGGCTAGTGCCGCAAGCAAGAGCTGACAGTGTATGTGATCTGAATAGCTTGGGTTTTCTAAGGAAGGTGAGTTGCTTCAAACAATGAGCAAGAGCTGCGTTGTGGCAGAGACGTAAAGGAGGGGAAAAGAAATGAATGGGATGCAGGGGAAGATGCGTAAATGAAGAAAAAGAGCAGCCGGAGGGGAAGACGGGTATGTGGTGAATGTGGGTAAGGAGAGAGAGAGAGAGAGAGAGAGAGAGAGAGACTGGGTGTTATTTGAAGTTGATTCAGGTTAAGAAAATGACTGATATGCAGAGAGACATCAGAGAACGCAAGCAGAGATGGCAAGACTCTGGGGAGCAGGACGTGCTTTATTGACTGTACATATAACTGCAGAATAGCAGCAGCAGTATTAGCAGACGGCTGGAAGTAGGACAGCTCTTGCGTAAAAGCACCTCCCCGTTAAATATAACCCTCCCCTGTGGCTCTGTACTCCAGCTCTACGTTCACGCAGTCTGTGACGACTTGTGTACACTCGATCTTAGTCATAAAGCTGTCAGGAATTAAATCTTTAAAAGCCTCAGATAAATAAGTGATCTGGGAGAAACTCTCCCCACATCACACGCCGTTTTCCCCCACTGAAATCTCTCTGCTCTCCTCTGAAAATAGGCTATTCTGAGCCAAGTCGGTTTGTTTGATCACTTCTGAGAGGTGCCCAAGCATCACATTGTGCCAGATTGAGAGGATGTCTCTCTGTCTGTAACAATCTTCCATTTAACTGCCTACCCATCCTCATGTTTAGCATGAGCAGACTAAATGTGTATCCCAGCATCAAAACACGACTGTCTTGAGGTGCAGTTTTGACATGAAATGAAGCAAAAGCACAGATGTAGACTGAGCTTTCCTGTCCGGGGCTGCTTTATTAAAGTCTTGCTCTTTTTTAGCTTGTTGTGTAATGTTCCTGTTATACACTCCTCATCAAAAAATTGCACCCAGAAGGAAGCGTGGGATTGCAGTGCTACTGGGAAGGAAGATAAGGGATACCAGGAACAATAAATGATTAAATATTGCCCATATCAGTCTCTATTTGTACTGAGCTACACATACAGAAGTAGTGGTTTAATGCAACATGCTCGATGTGTCTGCATGGAGTTGTAGAGGTCCTTAATGGTGTCCTGTGACGATCCATCCCATGCATCTTGAATGTTCTCACTCAGTTCCTGCAGATTGTGTGGGAGGGGTGGAGTGTTGATAGCACATCCAATAGCATCCCACACATTTTCAATCAGGGATAGATCTGGCCATGTGACTGGCCATGGCATAGTGTCTATGTCTTCGAGGCAAGCTGTTGAGATGGCTGTATGCGGATGAGTTTTGTCCAGTTGGAATAGTCCACCGTGGTGTGCATACAGAAAAGGTAAGGCCACTGGTTTTAGGACCCCATTACCATAACACTGGGTTGTCAAAGGGCCTGTAATGAAGACCAAAGGTAATCTGGCATTGTATAAAATTGCACCCTACTCCATGACACGAGGCCTTCTGCACTCACTCATATTTCACAGGCTGAAGAGTCCCTACCAGATCAGTATTAGTACTTTAGTAGCTTTCAGTGTTTCACATTAGTGAGACAGTGTCCTTATTCATGTCCATGTCTATAGACATCTATTTACATTGATACAAGAGACCAGTGTTCTTGGGGTCAGTACTGATCATCGATAATCATTCAACATGAATAATCACCAATACTGATGGAAGGCAGGTCTGGATGCCACATTAACCTTTTCAGGCATCAGCATTCAGAGCTTTTGAAGTGTGTGTGTGTGTGTGTGTGTGTGTGTGAGTGTGTGTGAGTGTGTGTGAGTGTGTGTGTGTGTGAGTGTGTGTGAGTGTGTGTGTGTGTGTGAGTGTGTGTGTGAGTGTGTGTGAGTGTGTGAGTGTGTGTGTGTGTGTGTGTGTGTGTGTGTGTGTGTGTGTGAGTGAGTGAGTGAGTGAGTGAGTGAGTGTGTGTGTGTGTGAGTGTGTTGTCCCTCAACTCTGCTTTTCTTTTTTAAATCAACCACATTTAAAACTGAAAGTCTGGGCACACACTGGGAGAGTCTGTACATTTCCAGGCTGGTCTTTGCTAGCCCTGCTGGCACTCACTGTACTGACCTGTACCTGCTGTGTCTAAGGTCAAAGTGGGGATTTCAGCACTGGCTTTAATGGGTTTGTGCAGCTGTGCACGTCATCTAGTCACAAAATATGGATCATATGGTCTGACCATCTGTCGGGAGCCTTACAGTGCAGCTCTGGCATGAGATATAGCATGATCTTCCTGTAAACCTGTTCTAGTTTTTAAAGCAGTGTTCTGTGAGAATTGATTTGTTTATTTGTTTGTTTGTTTTCTCGCTCCAGGGTTCCCTCTACAGTTGCGGAGTTTAATTCATTTTAGCACGACTGTCGTACATCCAAGTCGTGTTTGAGCTCCCCATCTTGTACAGCTTTACATGTGCATTTGTGGACAGGCTGAGAGAGACAGAATGGTCACCTGAAGGTTAGTATAGGTTAATAGGTTTATTGCATTAACGACACTCATTAATTCATTGTCATGCAACGTTTAATTCAGTCCCACCATTTTCCCCAAATCCAGTCAGTGGAACATCAGCCTGATTCTTAATCTATTTTAGGGAACAATTGCTGCATTGATGCAATGGCTATCAATATGTATACACTCAAGTGGGACTGCAGTTTGGCCACACAGATTGGATTTGGTCACTTAGGGCACAGATGGCCTTAATTGGCTGTAGGCTCTTAATGTTTGCCTGCAGGCTTCCTTCAGGTTTTCCTTCTCCTCATTGTCTGTGATCTGTCCCAAGCCTTAATGTGTTTGTCCTGCTCTGCATGTTGTAAATGTGGCTCAGTGCTGATCCTCTAGTTTAGCAGAGAGCAGCAAGAAGAAGCTATAAGCTTCTGTAGGCTGAGCCACAGCAGCAGCTTCGGGCTGCAGCCTCTGTGGCCTCCCTCGTACATGCTCCAAAAAAAAAGTCCTCTGATGTGGCTACAGTGCAGATTCTCTTTCTGTTCTTCCTTCTCTTCCTCACCTGCACTTCCTTTATGGTGCCATTGCAGAGTAAAGGTCGTGTCTGCTATGGAACTTTTGTCCACACTCAGTTTTTCCAGTTGAGCTCCAGTTCAGGGGAAGGACGTCTAGTTAATAATACATACCGCCTGTGTTCTAACCGAAGGTCTCATTAAAGATTTAGGCTCTTTAATTGGTATCACTTTATTGAACTATGAAACATATTGTTGTGCCAGTTCCTGGTGGTGCTCGCTCATGTTCTTCAGTGCCACTGCCACACAGGCAGAGCGAATTAATTGATTGTATCACTGCCCATGGGTGATGCGACACTAATTGCTGGACTCGTAGGAACGCACTGATGTTACAAGGCCTCAGCTGTGGTGATGGACTTTGAGTCAACTTCTTTTTGACGTCATGTGACTCTGGCGGTGGTTCTTTACACTGTGTTTTCTGTATGAATTAATCAGTACTTGTTGATCCTGGAGAGCAGCACATTACCACCAGACTCTGTAAGTTATGGGAATACAGGTTGCTGTGTGTGCAGCTTTTCCTGTGCCAGAATCTGCAGAAGATGAGCTCAAACTGACAGGTCCATGTAGACCAATAGTGGAGGGAAGGCAGTGCTTAACGAGATGTTTGAAGCTGTAAGAATTCTCTCTGTACAGCTTGACACTGATGTGAAATCAGGGACCTGGTACAAATGAATGAGATGCAGCACTGCTGCTGGAGTGTTTAAACCCTGTCAATTCATTGTTCACTCTACTAGACACTCCTACTCCTGCTCTATGTTGGTGGACTATTCTCAGTCCAGCATTTGACACTTAGGGGTTTAAACACTGCAGCCACATTGCTGTCTGATCCACTCATGCCAGCCCGACACTAACACATCACCACCACCATGTCAGTGTCACTGCAGTGCTGAGAATGACCACTGCCCACATAATACCTGCTGTGTGGTGGTCCTGTGGTGTTCTGACCTTTTGAAGGTCAGGGTGAAAGGCTAACAGAGTATGCAGAGAAACTGAACTATCACACACTCCTGTATAGTAACAGGAGCTGATATAAACGGACAGTGAATATAGACAGACAGGTAATGTTGTGTGTGTGTGTGTGTGTGTGTGTGTGTGTGTGTGTGTGTGTGTGTGTGTGTGTGTGTGTGTGTGTGTGTGTTGCATTGATGTCAATTACAGCTACTTGGCATGCTCTCCACCAGGCTTTATAGATTGCTGTTGGGTGACTTTGCCATTTCCGGCATGATGGAATGGCTGGAAAGAAACAGCTGCTGGATGCATGGAGAAGTTGATTTAAGAAAAAGAAATTTGGAGTGGTCTCTTAATTCGTTCATTCTGATGATCTCGGCGGTGTTCATCCAGTCTCCTGACCTCATTCATTTCTGAATGCAGTCAAATCCTCACAGCAGTGCTCCATTGTCCATCCCCAGTAACTCTTAGATGCTCTTAGTTTGCCTGTTTTCCCCTTTTCTGTATCTCCTCAGCTGCCCGCTGTGTGAAGAACGTGCTGTATTTCTTTGAGCAACACTGCTGAGTCTAAACAATCTAATTTGGTGCGATGAGTAATACGCATTAGTGTGAATTTTGAAAGGCCACAGGAAGGAATGCTTTTTTTCTGGCACGTTGCATCTCCTGAAGCCAGGCTGCTTGACAGACTGTGACTGTGCCCCTGTGGAAGGAAGATACTCACCACTGCCTGCAATGAATCAGGAATTTCTACACTGATGACAAAGACCAACTGTGCAGTGCCCCTTTGGCCACTGGCGGCTCTCGTCACGTGTCTCCCACTCGACCACCATCTCCTTCTTACTCACTGAAGGCCAGAGCCCTCGGTTATAAACTGGTCATGCTCACCAGATTGGATCTTAAATCTCATGCGAGTCGAAGTCCGCGTTGAAGTACAGCTTCATAAATCCTGAATGTGATGGGAAGCTGTAATGGAATACATGTTGCAAATCTGTTCATGATCTTGGCCATTTTTACGTAGTAGTAAGGCGACTGTCACTCTGAAGCTTTGTAGCCTTTAAATAATTGAACTGCTTTAACGTCTTACACCAATCAGCCATTACATTAAAACCACTGATGAATGAAGTGAATAAAATTTGATTATCTGCTTAACAATGAATCTGTCAAAGGGTGGGATCGCCGTAGGTGACATCAGGGGAAGAGTCAGTTCTTCAACATGGTCTGTCGGAATCAGGAAAAATGGCCAAGTGTAAATGTTTGAGCCACTTTGACAAAAGCCAAATTCTGATGGCTAAACAACTGCGCTAGAACATCTGTTCCTGCTGTGCAGTGGTCAGAACCTACTGAAAGTGCTCAGTGAAAGAACAACTGGTGAATTTGCAACAGGGTCATGGGTGCCCAGCAGTGAGCCTTGGGAATGGCTAGTAAAGGCTGACCCATGTGGACCAATCCCACAGAAGAGCTAATACCATCTTTTTCTTGTAGAGTCCGTGTCTCGATGGGTTAGAGCTGTTTTGGTGGCCTGAGGGGTATGCACATAATTTTACATTAGATATTAGGTTGTTTAAAAAATAAAAATAACTATTCACAAAAATAACTATTCACGACCAGAAGATCTGGTGTCATGGTGGGGTGTGCATTTTTGTATGGTGCCATATTGCCTTTGGTTTTGATTACAGGCACTTTGAGAGACCAGCGTTACATTAACGAGGTCCAGCAACCAGTGGCTAAACCTTTTCTGAATGCATTATCTGGTGCTATTCCAAAAGAACAACGCTCTTCCACCTACTTCTGCCATCTCAAGAGCTTGCCTTGAAGACACAGATACTATGCAAACCTCATAGCATTATCCCTCCTCTACCAAACTCTGCAGTTGGTACAATGCAGTCAGACGGGCATTTCTGGCATTTGCCAAACCCACACTCATCCATCAGACTGCTAAATAGTGAAGTGTGATTCATCATGCCACAGGACACATTTCCAGTGCTCTAGAGTCCAGGTAGGTGAGGTGAAAAGGCTTTAAACCACATCGTCTGATGCTTGGTGTTGTACTTGGTGAGGCAAGACTTGCATGCAGATGCTCAGCCATGGAAACTTATGCCATGAAGCTCCCAGCACACATTTTTTGTGCTGATGTTAATGCCAGAGGAGGTTTGGAGTCAGCAGTGTGTTGGCAACTTTTATGAGCTATACAGACCTACCCACTCAGGCTCCTAAATGCTTCCATTTTTCAATAATACCACTCACAGTTGACTGTGAAATATCTCGGAGAGAAAAAAAAAAAATCGTCAACTGACTTATTGCAATCGTGGTGTCCTATTACACTACCGCACTTTCACTAATCTGTGTAAAAGCAGACTGCATGGCTATGTGAATGAATTTGTACACCTTCGGGAATGGGACTGAATGAAATGCTTAAATTAAGTGATTAAGAGGTGTGTCTCAATACTTTTATCCATATAGCGTATCAAGTAGCAAACTAAATCTCACCATCAGAGACATGATTTAACATAATGAGGCACTGCTGAGTGGAACTCATGCTCCAGCTGACTAAACGACGAAGGGACCCTCTAAATAATGTACTGAGAATGTCGTTACTCCAGTGATAATTCTTTGAAAATTTGCCATTATTAACCAGTTAACCACTAAAGTTGTCATTCTGGAGCAGCTGGAAGTTCTCTTGTTCCTCTTTTCATGAAGCTCTTGAGTTCAGCTTCTTATTAAAGAAATGAATCATCTCATACTGTTCAGATTCTTTCCTGCACTGTACCACACACCACTGTCAAAACTGGGGTTGTATGGTCAAGACTCTACTTGATGGCCAGTGATGTTGAGGTGCTACGTTCCAAAGAGTTTTGGAAATTTTAGCAGATTTTTCATCCTTTTTCTCCTTTGCACATCCCAACTCAATACTTTGTTGAAGCACCTTTGGCAGCTATATATACAGGGGTTGGACAATGAAACTGAAACAATTGGTTTTAGACCACAATAATTGATTAGTGTGGTGTACTAGGGCCTCCTTTTTCGGCCAATACAGCATCAGTTCGTCTTGGGAATGGCATTTTTACGATTCAAGCCAGGTTAGCACCCGAACAGCCCTTCAGCTTCCTCTTGCGTCCACAGTTAATCCTGTTGGATGTGGTTGGTCCTTCTTGGTGGTGCTGACATTACCCTGGATACCATGGCTCTTGATACATCACAAAGACTTGCTGTATTGGTCACAGATGCGCCAGCAAGATGTGCACCAACAATTTGTCCTCTTTTGAACTCTGTCACCCATAATGTTGTATTCATTGCAATATTTTGATCAAAACTGTGCTCTTACCTTCTAATTGAACCTTCACACTCTGCTCTTACTGGTGAAGATTGGCCACCAGGCTGCTCCAATTTAGCCATGAAACCTCCCACACTAAAAGAACAGGTGTTTCAGTTTCATTGTCCAACCCCTGTGTGTGTATATATATATATATATATATATATACCGCAAATGATAAACACAGCAAAACTGATGATCAGCGTACACCACCACAATTCATGAAATTGAAACCGTACACCTCTCCACTCCCTCTTACAGATGCAATTAGGACCTGATTTTGTTTCAGTGCTCTATGAGTGAGCATTAATAATCATGTGGATTGTGTTAGTCACAGTCTAGATATTGAATTTCAATGTCTTGCATAATTTCATAAGTATTTCTTTATGCAGTCCTGTCAGGCTTTCTGACTGATAGAGAAGATCAGGCCTGTGTGGCTGCAGTCCTGTGGTCTGGTCATCCTGTAATTGGCTGTGACACAGATCTATCATGCTTCAGAAATGACATCGGATGAACTAAGACCCTACAAATGTGCACGACTCCCACTTCAAAGCTCTGGGCTTATTTTAGACTGCTTTGAACTGCCTGTCAATCACAGCATTCTGACTCGCACTTCATCCGGCAACTGCTCCTTTTCTTCCCTCTGCTCTTCACAGAGAGCACAGTTTTGCATCTGTCATCTTCTGAGTTTCTTCAGACCATGATCCGAGGGGGGTGTGTGTGTGTGTGTGTTTGTGTGTGTGTGTGTGTGTCAAATTGCAGTATGGGGTGGTTGTGCATGTGTGTGTAATTTTAGTATAAACTGATTGGCCATAACATTAACACCACCAACAGATCTATAATTAATGACTATAATATATTTGCTAATCTGCATACTTTGGTAGCTTCCTTTCACCCTGTCCTTCGATGTTCAGGACCCCACAGAACCACTGTAGAGCAGGTTTTATGAGGGTGGTGAGTCATTCTCAACACTGCAGTGACACTGACGTGGTGGTGTGTTAGTGTGTGTTGTGCTGGTACGAGTGGATCGAACAGCAGTGCTGCTTGGAGTGTTTAAACACAGTGATCACTCACTGTCCACCCTATTAGGTCTATTAGACCTTGTGTTGGTCATCCTCTAGTCCTTCATCAGTGCTCACAGGATGCTGCCCACATGGCCCTGTTGGCTGGGCTATTCTCAGTGTAGCAGTGACCCTGAGGGGTTTAAACACTCCAGCAGCACTGCTGTGTCTGATCAACTCGTTCCACCACCACCACAATGTCAGTGCCACTGCAGTTCTGAGAATGACACCATTACTCCTGGTTGTCCTGCAGGGTTCTGACCATTGAAGAACAGGGATTCAAAGTATGCTGAGAAACAGGTGGACTACAGTCTGTAATTACAGACCTTCGGTTCGGTTCAGTTAATTGTCCAGCCCCAACCTATATGGACGTTTCTATGTGACACCACTTAAGAGCTTTTCTAATTAGGCTTTTAGAAGTATTGGCAATACCCATGATGTATTCAGCTTATAGTGATATGATCTTAATTACTTTTATATCATAGCCTTTCTTCTCCTCCCCCTGCCCCAAATTCCTCCCTGTTCCTCCTCATTCATTGATGTGAGAATGCTCAGCCATGGCTGTTGCTGAAGCCAGCTTTGCCTCGTCTCCTTGCTGTGTGTCTGGGTGGAGGCACTTCCTCGGGTGCCAGGCAGCCACTTTGATGTTGGCAATCAAGGCCCTTGCTCATTCCACACTCTATGCAGCCAGATGAAAAGGCCAGAATGAGAGAGAGAAAGTACACCCCCCCCCTTCACTCACTCTCTCTCTCTCTTGCTCACCCATTCTCTCTCTCTCTCTCTCGCTCACTCTTTCACTGTTCAGAGGCGTTGTCACCTTCCATCCTCTTAACCAGCTGCCTAATGACTCCTTGCTTATTTTGCTGGTTCTCTGTGCATCACCACTGCTAATAAACCATGGCAGTCAGTGCAAGAGCACAGCAGACTTATTTTCCAGTGTGTTCTGGCGCTTGTTCCCTTTAGTGCACGGCAGTCATGGGCTGAGCCCCTTCTGCCCGTGGAGAAGCTCATCCTACTTCCAGCATCTGGAGTCCTTTCAGCCACTGTGAGCAGCCTGGCCTCTGAAAGCCTGCTCATGGGAGGATATCTTCATGTTCATGTAGGAGTACCACATGCTGAGGCACGCTGAAACACTCTGAGCTTCACCTCCGTCATCAGGACTGAGAAATGAGATTTCATATATGTGAAATATTGCTGGGGTTCTTTCTTTGATTAAAAAGAAATTAGAAGTTTCCTGAAGTTTCATCTGGAAGAAAAATGGGGAATATTACATAAACTGGATTGTGTTAAATGTCCCACTTGTTTTTCTTCAGTGTTAGTCATCAGAGTGCTTTTTTTTTCGACACTGATTTTGTACATCCCCAACCAGAGAAATGTTATGAGCAGGATGGTTTGCATTAGGGCTGGGTGATATATTAATATGTATATCTATATCAGGATATGACCAGAGCAAGATATGGGCTGAGACGATTTATTGAGTTTTAAAGGTTTTTAAGATAATGTTCTGTTTCAATCTTGCCAAAACCTTTTTCCTGCTCCGTGCACCATAGTAGGGCATTAGGTAGAGCTCTGGCATGAACACAACCCAGTGAAGAATTAATAACTATATTTTAATGTTGAAATTTGCTAAAAGCATGTCATGGCATTTCCAATTATTCTCACATCATATATTGTATCATATATTATATTGGCATTCAGCTAAAATCCTATCTATGTGATGTTTTTGTCATTATTGTCCAACTGTAGTTTGCAGTTCACAGCCAACACAACCCAACTGGGTTCTGCTACCCCAGCAGTGCAGCCAAAATCACATTTCACATTTTCAATGCTTCCACCAAAATACTGGGTCTGAAAAAGAACCCAGTGCTGTGTCCAAAACTGTTTCAACCCAGCATTTCTTTTGTGTAACTTCATTTCAAACCATCTCCAAACAATGTTTGGTTGGTTATTTTCCAATATTGCAGACCTACAGAGATGAATGTGGGGTTTCTCTGTAGTGCTCGTCCAGGTGGATCCGAGTTGCAACATTTTAGTTATGTATTGACATTTGCCGATATGTACGTGGGAAACATCGGAAATCAGCATCGGCCCACAATTCCCATATCTGTGCATCCCTGGTGAATGCACTAGGTCTTATCCTCAGCATTGTGAATGTGACCTTCAGTCCTGTTGCTCTATTCCCTGCTTTTTGTCCTCTGAGACACTTTTTTTTTGTATATATATATATTTTCTGGACATAAATGGGGCACGTCATTTATCCTCTCCGCTTTCCTGTGTTTCCTGACTGACAAATTTACCTTCTTCCCACCAGTTTGTATAACGTAAAAGCCACAAGGCTGCTGTATGAATAAAGTGTGAACAGGCCTGTCCTGAGATCAGTGCTGATTTGTTGCTTCTGTGTCTCTTCTGTTCTCAGGACGTATGCCCTGCGCAGGGTGCGTGACGCTTTCAGGGACAACCGGAGCGTGGAAGACCCGAGAGCTCTGGAGCAGCTCCTGAACAAGGCCCGTGACAGCCTGGCCATCATCCAGAGACAGGTACAGCTTACCCCTGCAAAACAGAAACACTGCGAAAGCCGTCATAAAATGCAGCACAGTATTCTCTTCCTCCCAGTCCTCCCGCGAGTCTCTCTAAAACCCTCTATTCTTTTAAGAGAGTTTGCTTGTTTGCTGCTGCTCCTGCTGCTCCAGAAGCATATTGATGAGCATCTGGTGGGCTCCCACCTGTCCACTGGCATGAGGGTGGCATTGCCCGCGTGCCACTAATGACCACTGATGCCCTGCTGTCTCGTGCTTTGTTCCCATAATTCCATTCAGCACTGGGGGCACATCCCCGGGGATGGTGGCTTTCTGTCAGGCTTTTTGTCCTTTTTAAGTGGCCCAATCAGGGAAATGTTTTCTAGCCTCTCTCACCTGTTTGGCCATTTGTTGGCTTGCTTCTGTGTGTCCTTGATGAGCTGATTAGAGTTTGTACTGGTTATTAAATGGTAGATGATTGTAGAATTCGATTTCCATGCACTCAATAATCAGACTTTTCCAGTTATCTGATTATTCAAGTGGTTATGTAAAAGGATTACTCTCAGCCTGTGAATGCACTCACCCTGTTGAGCTCCACCTGCCTCTGATCAGGGGAAGAGCATCCAGTACAAACCAGTGGGGCAAACTAGCGAGACTCTGCAACCAGCCAATAATCTCACAGAAGAATGTGAATGGGATGGAGAAAGGCAAATTAAAATTCTGATTATTGCCTGACTCATGTAAACCTGGAATTTTCCCAGTATCTAGTTCATGGAAATCGAATTCAACGGTCATCTACCATTTTATAACCAGTACAAACTCTAATCAGTCCATCAAGGACACACAGAAGCAAGCTGACAAGGTGAGGGAGGCTAAACAACATTTCCCACAGTGTTTCCAACAGATTGGAAATATGTTTTGGTTCTGAAGTGGAGCGAAGGCATGGGGAGGCTTACCCGTTTACACCTCGCCTGAACGTTTATTTTTGGTGATCCAGTGATTTGGATCGTTTAGATTTCACTTGACCACATGAAATGCCAGTTGTTGGCCCATGGAGAATGCATTGTGATCGGATTGAGGGATCCGATTATACACATTCAGAGGTGGTCAGAGACTCAACTCCCATTGAAGACAAATGTAAATTGAATGCGTTTCCATGTCTGGTTACAGTAATGCAAGCGGAAATATGTCCGTTGAAAATGCAGGTGGTTATTACTTGGATCCTGGTTTCTCACTCTCTCTGCCACACTCTCTCACTCTCTCTCACTCTGCATGCACACACTTATGCTTATTAACCGATCATCCACAGCTGGCAATATTACAGAGTGTGTTATTTTGCAGTTAATCCTTCATGTTTACTGACTGATCCATTACAAGATTGCGAGTCCATCTACTGAAGATAATGTTTAATGTCAAGTGTAAACAGCTTCTTTCGGCTGCTCCCTTTAGGGGGCGCCACAGCGGATCATCTGCCTCCATTTTGCCCTATCCCCTGCCTCCTCTACTGTTACCCCATCCATCTCCATGTCCACCTTCACTACATCCATAAACCTTCTCTGAGGTCCTCCTCTTCTCCTTCTGCCCGGCAGCTCCATCTCCAACATTCTTTGTCCAATATATCCACTATCATCCTCAACACATGTCCAAACCATCTCAACCTGGCCTCTCTGGCTTTATCTCCAAACCGCTCCACCATCACTGTCCTCACTCCCAACGAAAATCTTAGTATCTTCAACTCCAGCTCAGCCTCCTGTCTTTTAGACAGAGGCACAGTCTCCAAACCATACATCATAGCAGGTCTCACTACTGAGAATCAATTAAAGAAATCAATTAAAAGGCACTAGTGATTGGTTGAATCTACTACATCACAGTGTGCAGAGAGCTAATGTAAAATGGACATTGTTTAGTTGGATGGACTTATTCAGAGAGAAGAACTAAAATAAGACGTTGCTTGTTGCACAAGTGAAAGGTTTTCAAATCCAGAAATAATCTTTATTTGCAGCCCAAATATTAATGTGTTCTGCAGGTGTTTTCTGATGTTGGTCCTGAAGTTATCCTCCACTGCTGGCTGAGCTTCTATCTGCCACTCTCCCACTGGAAATGCTAAACTGCCAAAAAAAAAAAAGGTCTTAAAAAGTCGTGACACTTTGGGTCATGGGAAGTTCTTGTTCGGTGTTTGAGGTACTCAGCAAATTATAGTTTTGCCCATATCAGCTAATTCTGAATTAGATGCCACCCTTGGCTGAACCGCAACAAGATGACCCTTGCATAGGGTATACTGGACAGCTAGATTGGTCAGGAGCTGAAAGGATTTCAGAAAACTTTTGAAGTTGAAGATTAAAGGACCTAGTCTTTGTGCCTTTAGTTATCTTCATGAAATCTCAGAGGAACTGGACACAGATTTGATTAGTTGCTATTACACTGACATGTTAAAAGTAATGGGACGGGGGTAGTTACCCTATCCCATGACTTTTTCCCTATCCCATGGAAGCTAAACAATGCTACACTGACCTGTGGGATATGCGGGTGGGGCTCCTGCATGGACTATGGATGTGATTTCTGCTGAAGTCGCTTGTTTGTCGTGACACTGAAAATTGAAAGGAGTTTCCTACTGGTACCTACTGGTAGGCGGAGTGACTGTATACATTGACTCTCCCACTGGTGGCAGAAACATTTCTAATTGGCTCATTTCTACCCTGGCTCTGCAGGCTTGTTATTGACCCCCTAATATGCATTTTTCAAATGTGCTGAGAGGGCAGAGATCCACTGATGTAGAGACGGGACTTACTCTTTAAATACCTAAATAGATTAATACATAATTAGACAAATATGTACATTATACACATGCAAAACATAGCATATGCTATAATAATCTTTTTGCGGAAGGATATAAAACTAAAAAAACTATACAAAATTAGAGTTTACGTGTGTAATTGTATGGATATTGCACATTCCTAACAATTACATGTCACCTGTAATTCTGTGTGGTTTCTGAGTTTTATTTGTAAACAATGGGCTTGGATTGCACTCATAAATTGCAGTGTAAAAGTGTAATTAATTACTGTTCACAGAGGACACGGGATTCAGTGAAAAACACATCTCGGAGAGTAGAGGAGAAGTATAAAGACATTAGGTTTGGTTGTTGTACCTGCACTGTCTCTCTATCCGGCGCTGTCCCCATGTACCGAAGGAAAGCTTTGATCTCTATCTCCAAAATCAAAGAGCAGCTTCCAAATCAGTCTCTATAGAACTGAGCCTCTATTAGAGCTTTAGCCTTTCTCTTCTTCTCCTTGAAGGGGAGAGATATTTTAAAGGGGTTCAGATAAAAGGCGCCTTTTTAAGATTTGGGTGAAACATGAAAGCATTCAAAACACACACAGTCACTTCCGAATGTCTTTAAATTAAGGGCTACTCTCAATAGTGTAGATGATAGATGTTGAAGCAGCACTACATGGGATTTGTTCATACAAATAACAGCTTCAAGAATCACTGTGAGCCTCCTCTGACTTGTGTCAGTGGGAAAAGGCGTGACATACATCTAACTTGTGTCCTTTAACGTGAGCATAGTCCATTTTTCCTACTCTTTGACAGAAATAACCTGTCCCTGGAATCTGGAGGAAAAGTAATTTCGTATTAAAAATGAAAAATATTACTTTCAAACTTTATGAACAGAAATCCCAAACTCATCCTCCACCCATAGAGACAGAGGCTGATCATAACAAGTCAAGTCAAATTTATTTGTTGAGTGTTTTTACAGCCTGATAAAGCTTTACAGAAATCCAGATATAAGACAAAATGAAATGAGACAGTAAAACATGTAACCCCAACTGAGCTAGACAAAGACAAGAGTGGCAAAGAAAAACTCCCTGAGAGCAGCAGGATAAAACCATTCAAGACTCACAAAGTGGGTCCCGTCCTCCGCTGGTCAAAGCCACTTATAAATGACTAATAACTGGTATAATGTCACATAAATGCCACTTATGTCCATTATTTTTCACAGTTGTACATTAGTGATGGTGATCATGCTGAATCATACCACTGTGTCACTCACTCACTTATTTTCTTCACTTTGAATGTAAGTTGATGTAAAATAAGAATAATTCATATTTTTCCATTTCAATTGTTCTGTTCTTCCAGAACATTTACACCATGTACAGAGCAGCGAAAGGGTTTCAAGCCAATAACAAAAAAATAAATAAAAATAGAAACAGGCAAAAATGGAGTTACATGGTTTTCATTGGACAGCAGCACTATATGACAGTTTCCGAGAATTATACATAACAAATAAATGGTATAATGTCACCTTAACACCACACGTCTATTGTTATTCACAGCTCTACTGACATAAGTGCTAATATTCTTAGCAGTAGTAATCTTGAATCAGTGGCATCATATATTCAGGGGTTGGTACATCAGCATGACCCTGATGCAGTTTGAAGGTGTAGAGGGTAGCAGATGCTGGGAATTGACAATAGGTCAAACTACTTCTAGATTACTGATACTGGGACACTGGAACGCCACGTCTGCTGTAATACTCAGGTGTACTGGGGTAAAGATAGTAGTTTGATAATAGTAACAGAAGCAGATCATTTTGGTCCATGTTTATTTCTACAGAGTTCAGAATGAAGTGCTGTCTTTACATCGAAAACTTGTTTCTTTGTTTTTGAGAATCGTTCCAGTGTAGCACAACATACTTTTGTGATTCTTTAATACTTAAATACCTACTTGTTGAGCACTTTAAAGACTACTAAACATGAAAAGAGTTGTGCAAAGCGTGTGTGTGTGTGTGTGTATGTGTGTGTGTATGTGTGTGTGTATGTGTGTGTGTATGTGTGTGTGTATGTGTGTGTGTATGTGTGTGTGTATGTGTGTGTGTGTGTGTGTGTTGTGTGTTTGTGTGTGTGTGTGTGTGTGTGTGTGCGTGCACTTGTGTCTCTCCTTTTTTTTCTATGCACATATGTGCTGTGACTAAGCAGGCAGCCGTTGCCAGCGACTGATATGTTGAGTGTTTTGCGTGTGTTCCTGTCGTTTGTCATGGCATGTACGTGTGTGTGCGTAAAGGGTGTGTGTGTGTGTGTGTGTGCATGTGTGTGTGTGTGTGAGAGAGATTGAAGAGAGGCGAGGTGGCTCCCACCCTCTGGTGACAGTGCAGCAGTGTAGCAATGCAGTGCCACTGTTTCTGACTCACACACGAACACAAATGGAGCATGGACACGCTTCATGCTGCTGGAGGAAGCAAGACCCTCTGGCTCCCTCTCTGTCCTCACACAAACATGCACATGAACGCACACATACTCATAGAGCAAATGTCCTGCTGTGTGTCGTGACACTGCCAGCGCATATGCCACCATACACCCACACTCTGCTTCAGAGGAACATGGCAGGACAGAACTCGGGCTCTCTGTTGTTTGTGTGTTTGTTCGGTTGGGGGCCGGGCTTGCTGGGGCTCCATAATCTGGGCAGGAGTGGTACTCAGTTAAATCTCTCATTACCCTCCCTTACTGCTTGAGGGTGGTATTTAGTATATCACAGAAATTCCTGAACACTATGTTCAAGTTTGTGGAACGTGGGGGAGGTGGGTGCCAAGTGGGCATGGACTTTGATGGGGTTAGGGAATGGACATTACAGTGGGCCCAGCTGACTTCTCAAATTGGCCCCATTCTACAGCCCACCCAATTACAGGGGTCCCAGCTAGTCGTGTGTGGCACAGCTCAAATGGGACCACATTTAAGCCCCCTCCTGGTCCCTAACGACCTCTGGTGGGCAATCCAGCGTAGGACCAACATGAAACCTGTGTGGAGCAAACATGCTGGTTCCCAGTTGATGAAACAATACAGGCACCTACATAGGCATGCTATCTGAACCTGTTGACACCACATTTAAAGCCAGGCATGGGCTAGAGCAATATAAAGTCCCCCAACATTGAGCTGTGGACGGAGGAGGGAGAAGAAAATGATTACCTTAGGAGTAAAGGTAATGTGGTGAAAAAGCCATTAAAGGGAGTGTAGTTCAGTAGGAATTGCAGTAAAGAATAGGAAACCTGTACTCAGAGCAGAAGAGAGCCAACAACAGGAAATCAGCCTGTAAAGGTTTAACCAAAAGCCTATGTGAAAAGAAATGATTTCAAATGAGATATGAAGACGGAGACTATGTCTGAGTCCTGAGCAGTAACAGGTATTTCAGATATTCAGAGTTGGGGAGCTTATATGAGAATACCTCCACCTGTAGTACTGTTTTGTAATTGAGGAATTGTTAATAAGCCAGCATCTTGTGAACGGCGTATGACAGGGTTGTAATGGATTAAGGTCTTTAGATAATTGTGGGGTTAAAGCACTGAGAGACTTCTATAAGAAGCAAGAATTTCAATCAGTGGAATTTAACAGGGAGACAATGAAGGGATGAGAGCACAGGACTACCGTGTTCAAATATCTAAGCTCTCTGGGTGAGCTCCCAGCAGTCTGCTTAGACCAATTGGAGTTTCTGCAAGCATTTGCTCAACCACCAGCCAGAAGGACACTGGGTAATAACCAGTAATATAATATAATACAACATATATATATATATATATATATAGATATATATATATATATATATATATATATATATAGTGGAGATGGGTATAATTGAAAAACCATCTAGATTTACAGCAGTATTACTAGTATCAGAATCTAGTACAAGAAAGTTATGGGTCATTCAGTTTTTAATTCCTTTAAGACGGTTTGCTACTCTATTGAGACAATCATCCTCATTGGTTGAACTGATATGTAAAGCTGAGTATCATTGGCATAACAGTGAAAGTCAATACCATGTTTCGGATTACTTTTCCCAGCTGCAGCAAGTAAAGGGAGAACAGTAATGGACCCAGGACTGACCCCTGAGGAACACCATATTTCACTATGGTTTAATGAGAGTATTCATTATTAACATTAACACACTGGTAGCGGTCAGTCCGATATGACCTAAACCTTTCAAGGGCTGATCCTTTGATGCTGACATCGTTTTCTATTCTATCCGGCAGAATTGAATGATCGATAGTGTCAAACGTGGCACTAAGATCCAGCAGCACTAAAATAGCCTTGCAATTGCTGTCAAGTGAGAGAAGCAGGTCATTTGTAACCTCTAAATCCAGACTGGAAAACCTCATTTATGTTATTATTGTGGGGAAGGGTGCACAGCTGTTCTAACAATACTTTCTAAGACTCTGAGGCTCCAGTGAGCCACTGTAAGAGCATCAGCTCTTCAGCTGAAGAAAATGTGGAAGAGTGAGGACTACCAAAATGCCTCCAGGACTGCATCAACATCTCATCCATAACACCACAAAAGACGAGCTTCTAAGGATCTGTAGGCCTCACTTTAGATAAAGTCAGCATTAATTATTCCACCACTGGAAAAAATGTAAAATCGAATCCATTTGACAAAGTAAAGGGAAAAGAACGACTCTTGGAAAACATCTTAGAAAAGAATACCAAGCCTTTTCAAACACTGTTCTTTGGACTGATGTATCGAAAGTGGAACTACGTCCTAAAGATAACAATTAAATATGGTAGTTAGTGAAATGATGTATGGCTGTCAAGAAGCCCTTAATGAGCGAATCCAGGTCTCAACACTATTTAATGTGTTTTTGATTTCTTTAACAGTGAGAAGAAGAAAATGCTCTAAGATGAGCATGTGGAAGGCCAAAAAGCAGTTTGGGTCATGTTTAAATCCAGCACATAATATTGTGCCCATGTACTGCCCCTCCCTGAGGTCCTTGCTGTGCTTAGAAACAGTTTAAAATATAAAGCTCCACCCTCTCCCACCCAAAACAATACCTATTCCCATTCATTTGATATATATACCCTTATGCCCTTTTTACTGGAGGCCTGAGGATATTAAAGTAAATGTGTGTTATGCAATATTGATGTGCCCCCTATCTCAAAATGCACTTACGTTAGTGTAACAAGTACAGAAATCTGTGGCTCTGGGAACCAGCTCATGGCAGAGTGCGGGCATCTGAAGAGGAAGCTCCCACCCTGCCTCTGCAGTTCCAAATAGAATTTTAATGAGAGTCTTAATGGATTTCACATCAGGTTTTCTGTCCAGATCCCCAATATTTTAATCTCAACAGATATACTTATGAGAGAGAGCGAGCGAGCGAGCGAGAGCGAGAGAGAGAGACCACCATTTGTTCTCATAGGCTGTAGTTTGATGCTGACAACTTGAAAATCAGAAAAATGCCACTAACTCATCCGAATGGAATGTGCTGTTGGAGGTCAACATCCAGAGCTAAGAAAGTAAATGGGAACAAAGCCAAACGGCTATCATCTCTTCGTCTTCAGTGAGCAGATGCAATGAAAGGATAGCAGCACTATCTGCTAAGACTCCATAATTATTACATTGTGTTACAAGCCAGGACAAGAAGAACTTATTGCTTATTTGTTTGCTTGCTTGTTTGTTTCAATAGGAAGCCCGTCATGAAATGTTTCATTTTTAAGCAAAATATCAGGGTTGTTAAGACACTTTAAATAACATTTTAGCATTTTTCACCCCATAGTCACACACTTGCATTTTAAATACTCAGTAGACTATACGTAGACTATAAATACAGTAACTTGTATTCTCCAGGAATTCCTTTTAAAATTGGCTACACGTGGCTCCCGTTTCATCATCTACTTCAAACTTTTGCGTGCAGAGAGACGGGCAGGAAGGCATAAATATGGCATCAATAAGAATCATGAATATCATGTATTGTGATGTTCTGAACTAAGCTAGGGAGGAATTGTTCCTGCTGTGTTTGCAACAGTGTGCCTTTGGATTTCCACTGCCGTGCAGGGCGTGATCGTGTGTGACCATAACTCACCATGCAGAAAGCCCACAGTACACAGCAGCTGATTTGAGCTTTTGGCACTGAACCAAGTAAAATTGGTTGAGTCTCCCTCTCACCCAACCCTTAATTCTCTGATTCATATTTATGCTGCTCGCTGTCACTGGAGTAGTGGTGGTAAATTTTCCCGAAGCCAAAATGAGTTTGACTTCATATGGCAGTGCTTGTAACAAGAGTTGAAGAACCATAGCAGCTCGCTTAACAGGCCACAGCCACACATTAAAGACCTTCTGCCCATCCATCTATCCATCCATCTGCTTGCTTCAGTTTCAAGGTGTTGCATTAATCACTGCCCTGTTGCAGTCATTCTGTACTTCTGTGTTAGCATCTCCACTGGCATGAGCCACACACAGGCCTGCTCTGATGCTCAGTCGCTGGATGTAGAGGAGCAGTCTCACGAGGATGTAAAGAAGTCTCTAAAGCCGTTTGCCGCAAAATCAGTTAAGTGCTTTGTTGCAGGTGCAGGTTGTGTATGAATGCTAGGTTTTTTGTGTGAACCCTTAAAGGTTCTCCCACGAGACGAGAGCTCACACTCTTCAGCTGTGTGTTTTGGGCTTTGAGTTGATGTTTGCAGGTAAAGCAGCAGGTCTGTCCGTTATTCTCTCATTCAGACTATTGTGTTTCAGGGTATTTGTATTTATAATTCCACTTTTAGTTTATTATTTTTGCTCTGATACTTTATTCAAACCTTCAAACCCCAAGACTGGAGTATCTCAAGGCAAATCAGACCTGCTCATTCAAGGTTTCTTTAGAAATGAAGGTAGGTACGAGGGCTATGGACAACAAAGGAACTATAGCAGCTCATACCAAAGACAAAGCTGTGGTTCACAATCGTTCAATAATCAGAAAGGAGCTAAATTGTTCGATTAATCGTGATATTGATTTGAGGATATATTACCCAGCACTATTTGATGTACCTTTATTCAAGGTCAGTGCTGCTGCCTCTACTGGTAAAGTCTGACCATAACCTTGTCTTCCTCAAGCCTCAGTACAAACACCTTGTGTTCAAAGGCAGCCTGTGACACCACATTCCTTCACTGCAGGATACTGCAGCATTCTCGTGGTGAGGATATTGAACTTCTGCGTGGTCACTGTTTTTCCTGTGAGAATGGTACGCTGCTTTGCAGCCCTGGGTCACCAGTGACATCAAAGACCTTCAGAATAAGAAGAAAAGAAAAGAACCAGTAGAAGAACAGTAGTGCTGTAGACGGTGAGAGAGGGTGAGAGAAAGCAAACAAGTCTCTTTTACAACCTTTTTGACTACCCCGTCCCAGCCCGTGTGCCCATCATCACTCCCTCTTTGGTAGCAGCTACAACAACAGCTCCGACCCGTGTAGAGTGCACTGACACTCTGTACAGGAAGGGGCAGAGCCTGCTTTTCTTCCCGAGGAGACTGGAGTCCTTCAACATCTGTAGAAAACACCTGCAGATGTCTTATCACTCTATAGTCTATAGCATTCTCTTCTACGCTGTGGTGTGCTGGGGAGGCAGCATCAGGAAGAGAAGACGCACTGCAGCTGGACAAGCTGATCAGGTGGGCTGGTTCGGTGGTTGGAGTGGAGCTAGACTCTCCGACAACAGTGGCGGAGAGAAGGACTGCGGACAAACTGCTCTCTGTCATGGACGATGCCAGTCACCCATTTCACACCGTAATCACAGAGCGGAGGAGTTGAGTTAGTGAAAGGCTTCGGTCACTGAACGGCCATCAGACCTTTTAACTGTAGGACTGAGTCAATCTGAAGACCTGATCATAGTTATTTTCATAAATTTATATATATATAGTTGGAGTTACAGTCTCTACTCCTAGATTTTAGAGCATTGCTGTGAGGATATGATTGCAGCATTAGTGAGGTCAGGACTTCGAATGATCACTCATCCCTGAAACCTCAGCTCATCAATCCAATCAACAATCATTCCAGAGAACACCATTTCACTGCTACACAGCTCAATGGTGGGGGATGTTATATCCCTATAGCCCACCCTTGGCATTAGGCCATGGTGGACCATAAAATCTGAGTAAAAATGAACAGAATAAATCATGTTCTGCCATTAGTTTTATATAACAGATTAAATAATGTTAATTATAATTTGTGTTTTTCAGAGTTTGTCACCTCACATGATTTTAGAAGAATATATGTTTTAAAGATAAATAATTTTAATCGATTTGCTTAAAGCTTCTGCACAGTAATGTTTACCTTTGCTGTCACACAAAAACTTCCTCCAAAATGGCAGCTTTATAGGAGAAGGACAGAATGTCCATTCATTGTCCTTTGAATGTGTATTTTCATCACTGCACCTACAAAATGGTCTAATTTGCTATGTATTTACACATAACCGTATGCTTCCCTGTATGGCTGAGTACAGGAGTCTTGTTCCTGAACATCTGGAGCGGTGAGTGAGTGTAGTGACACAGAGAGAGTCATAGCTTATGACCATGACTGCCATTTCAATAGTTTATACTGTTTGAAATCATGTATTGATTTGATTTACCTCTACAGTTCCCTGCTCCTTATTATCTACTGCCGAGCAATCGATCCTCCATAACTGCAGCTAAAGGTACTTCACGTCAAAACCTCACAGCTTGTCCTCTTGTAAACGATATGAAGTCTGAGTTGTAGACAACATACACTTTCAAGAACATCCGGCACTGCTTGGCACTCAATAGACCAGTGCAGATTTACACGCTTTTATTACAGGAGGTGGTTTCTTCAGGCCAGTGTGGCAGGAGGTCTCTTCTGGGTAAAATAGCACCTATTCCATTGTTTGCTTATGTCCTTGAAATGGAACAGTCAATAACGGTTTAAAGGGGTGATAGTTTACACTTTAAATTTCACATTCTGTATTAGGTAAGACTACAAAAGTGCATGTGCAATTTATTGATGACCTTGGCAACTCACATTGGTAAATGTAAGTGACCTGTAAAATGTGCCTGTGCACAATCATGATTTTTTGTGGGGTTTTTTTTATTTAATTTTTTTAATTTAAACACTATTCATAGAACAGATTTTTCTATTATGGCTTTGGCCTCTGTTACCAACAGCACTTAGCACATGCATACAGTGAAAAAGACACTTTAATACAATCTGACTGTTCACATTCCCAAAAATAGGATATGTAAGTGATCTAGGACCACACAATTGGCTCAAATCTGATTTGAAAAGATCTGGGTCACATTAAGGCCAAAATTCAGGTTTGAATCACTTTATCTTGGTAATGTAAACATAGCGTATTGTTTAAAACTCATGTAGAGAAGGTGGAGAAACTCTGCAGGTATCAGCATGTTGAAAAGTGGAAAAACCACTGTGGCAGTTTTGCGTTCAGGTCCACAATATCCCACCATTGTGTACATCTTTGTCTTGACTGTCTGGCCTCATAAAGCACCATAGCTAGAACTATGATATGGTAGAACTGGACATGGTCGTCCTTGGTAAGTGTTAGATAGAACAAAATCCAGGAATTGAAACTGCATTCAGGGTCCAGATTTGAAGACCTGGGCATCAGAACAAAGGCTTGCTCCACTGAGGCTTTCGTTATGATACATGCCACATAGTATGACCTGGAATGTCAGGTTCCTGAATCAGATGTGTAATTGTTTACATGTATTTGTATGTCATAGACAAGTGACTATTTATATGCATAAGCAGTGACTACTGATTGAATGTTCTTTTCATGTTCACGTCATTATTCTGACTATGTATCTATAAAATTATCCAGGCCCCATTTGTTTTTTGATGGTTTAGTCACGCCATGTCTCATTTGTTTATATTAGCCCAAACTGCAAGCCTGGCGTCACCAGTGAAATCATCATCATATGGCACACTGTCAGCTCATGAGTAGTCTCCTCTTAAGACAAAGGAAGGATGATGAGTGTGTATGGCTTAAGAACCATTGCCATCAGCCCCAAAATAGCCTCCTCAAGCCTGTAACAAATGTTTTTCCGCAAACAGCCCAACAGCTCTGGGAACTGTTATTTCCAGCTTAATCGCATCTTCCCAATGACAGCGAAATAGGCTGGGTGCATTAGCACAGCAGTGGGAGGTAAAGTAGGGTGAAGATTCGTAAAGGAAGAAGCAATGACAGAGAAATTACTCATTTATCAGATCTGGCCAAATGCATGACGGTTGAGGAAGAGAGTCAGAGATTCATGCTGGCTGAACGATGACCTGTTTGCAATCTAATCTCATGCTGTTTCAGTGGGCTAGCATAGGCCGTCTGTTTAAGTTTGGTGTGAGTGTGTTGGAGGACAGTTTGTCTTTTGTTCAAGGCTGGAGAACCAGCCAAGAGTGGCAGCTTTTCAATGTACACAAAGCCGATACGTGGGAGCTAAATCCGGGAGCTCATCTGTACTGACAGACACTGTTTCAGAATGGGCCGAGGTGAGGTAATAAAGCAGGCTTACAGGAATAAACTTGGGCCATATTAACGTTGCAATGTCAGTGGTTTTGAAAGCAGTCTTATTTTTGCTCTGAGATGGTGGGCATCAACTTGAACACAGCCTTTTTATTTTTTTATATTTACATGTATGGCACATCCAGAGCGAATTACAAGGATACTCACATTCCAGAGGTTTTTAGTTGGAATGCCACAATTAGTCGAATAAAATCAACACAAAGTCAACACACTGCTTTTTTTATATTATTATTGATTATGAAACTGCCTTTTTGATTTTGGTCGTCTCATTTATTCACACTTCTTTGGGGTTCTGGTAGAATGGCCACTGTAACTTTAGCATGCTGCCCTCTGTCCTCCTCCAATACGGCAACATTGCGGCATTACGCCCTCACTGTTGGGGCCAAGCATTTGTGGAGAACATGAAGAAGAAAGACTACTTTGACTAATTTCTACCTCTCTGTAGAGCTGTGCCTGTGGCTTGTAGTCCACGGTACTCTCAGACGATGGTTTGTGTTTATAATGAGGAGATCATGCGCTGTATTTCTTCTATATTGTCTCCCTCTGTGTAGATATAGACAAACTGTTCTTGGTGACAGTCTGATCCTGTCCTGGACTGACGTTTTCACTCTCCTGAGGAACAGTTTCTAACCCTGTACACAGATGTTTTCCACATAACTCTAAACACAGAGGTCACTTTAGTCAGTGTTTCCATTGAACTACTGGTCAGTTAAGCAGTCTTCATGACTGACACTCCTGCCAATAATGAACCCTCCTTCAAAGTCACTTAGATCTTCTTAGATCCCTTACTTCCTTGTGCCATATTGATCCAAAATAAGAGTCAGGGGGGCTAGCTCAGCTTTTTCTTCATTCCACTGAGCTTGGCTTAATATCAAGCAGTACCTGTCTGGATACGTCTGCATTTATGTTGTCCCGGCAAGTCGGACTCCTCAAAGGCCCTGTTCGCACCTGGCATTAACATGTACCCTGAGTGTTCAGACCATTTTTGTCACAGATGGTGTCCTGTGACCACCTGTAATCAGATTTCTCCAGCCATTTTCGATGGAGGAAAGGCATGGGGCACTTTAATTAATGAAGACCTTTCTGAAGACCTCAGATTACTCTTTGGACCTTGCTTTGATGATGAAACTCTTCAGCCATCAAGAGGAAGGTTTCAAAGTCCAAGGTTTCAATAAGACAGGCTCCTCCAGAGTTTTCTCTAACAAATAGTGGAATCGTTGCATTTGATTCAAAATTTTAAGCTACATTTCTAATAATTGTTTTCCAAATTATATTAAGAAAGATATTAAGGAAGAAATTTCTTAATTTTATTTATATTACCTCCATCTCTCAACATATTTAAAATGAAGAATTGTTCTTGACTGTACATGGTACTTACACATCAACCAACAGTCACTTAAATATGTGGTGAAAATCCAAACAGATCTATATTGTGTCAGATCAACTTCAGCCTAAATGCTTATATGAGTGCATATGGACTTCTCATTGTTTTTGTGGGGACTCTTAATTGTAACCCTGCATGGAGGCTGGAAGTCAGTCTTGCTGTGTCTCTCTGTTAATTTCATGCTTCAAATGATTGCTTTATTAATGTTAAATCTTTATAGGTGTTAGTTTAGGCCATACTGTCTCCTACAACTATTTAAATCTAATTACAATAATAATTAAAATGACTCCTGATGAAAGTATCTGGTTGATAATGAGTACAATGTAAATGCTGAGTCAGATGGTAGTCTAGATTTTAAATCATGTATGCTGTTTGAATGCTAATTGCTTCGGTATTGACAATTAGTTGTAAATGAGTTGGAATTCTCCGTTCCCTGTTGCACCAAAATGTTTCAGGACAGTGCCATACATTTTGATACTCTGCCTTAGGCTAGAACATTAATAATATTTGGAATGATCGATACTGTCTCTAATTTATTTTTCTGGTCTTAATAGGGAGAGTTATTGAGAGGATAAGGTTTTGCACTATGCCGTCATCACTCAACTGATCAATAGAGTGGGGCATTTCTGTTAAAGTGGCCAGTGCCCACCCACGATGCTTATTGTCAAAACATTTTTGCACCCAGAAGGATCTGTCAGATTGCAGTGCTATTTGGACGAAAGAGAAAGGTTACCAGGAACAAATGATTAAATATTTAGACTGATTTGGGCAATATTATGTTGCAATATGGAGGGCATCTTTGTTGACTTAATGGTGCATGCTTTCTCCAGTCCACTGCCCCAACAGTATGCTCTGGTAATATCTGCATGATTGGTATTGCATGCAATACGTTGGTAAGGCCATCCCGTTTCTAGAGCCCTGAGTTGCAACACCTCTCATTCTCTTCCAACTGTTCAAACTGCTTACCAACCTTTTTTCTATCAACACAACAGCACAAATCAGAATGGAAAACGTGTGCAATGGGACAACCTTACATAGTCAGTTAGGTTCAGAGATGAGGGTCTTCCTTGCCTTTAGTTTCACTCCTGTCAGTTGACTCTTTCTGGGTGCAACTATTTTTGACAGTGAATATAGTTTACAGACAGGCCCAGATTCACGAGTTCTGACAGGCATGGATGTCTGGGCTGCTGCAACCAAACCTGTTGCAGTATGAAATGACAGTCTATCAGCATCATGGAACTGGAAACGAGAGATTTCCATGAGAGCAGGAAACCAAACCATCACGTCTTCACCAGTCATCTCTTTGAATTAAAATTGGATGCTGACTAAAGTGAGTCAATCAGTCATGAGACCAACACTACAAAAATGACTTTGCCACCTTTCCCCAGCCAAGCAATGGACTTCTGGTGCCCTGGAGTTTTATCTTTACCTCTTTCACAGAAGACAAAGCTGATCTGTTCAAAATGATTACACTAGTTGGACTAGTGAGTGAGGGGGGAGGGAGAGAGGTGAGAATTTTTTTCTGGAGGAAACACCCCTCTCATCTTCTCCCTCTGGGACCAGAGCCATTACCCTCTGCGGTGCTTCCTTTTTTGTCTTGCTAGTTCACGAAGGAGTGTGCCCGAAACAAAGGCCACGTTGAGGTGAGGTTGAAGCTGCTAATTGCTGTTGCTGAATCAGGCTGAATCACCCTGTCCATGGTGCTGAATTTTAACATTCTCACTCTTGGCCTGTATGAATGCAGCACACACGCTTTTTAATGCCACAGGCCACTTATTTGAAGCATTTAGCTTGAGCTGGCTGCTTACGTTTCTTCACCGTGCATTGTTCATTTGTACCTTACTCATGAGACATGCAAATGTGTGGTGCTGTGGCAGGTGAAAATAAGGTGCTGAATTAGGTGTTTGCCACTGATCCAGGGCCGTGAACCAGCAGCTCCTGCATCGTTCTTTTTATAGAGACTGTCAAACCACACAGTTTCTCCCACAGGATTTTCAAAAAAACTGTATTATGTGGACTCCAAACCCTCTAGAGAGATGCGGGGGCAAATTTGACAATTTTAACAGCTAAATGCCTCGGTCTGGAGCACATTTAGATACTGCTGGGTGAAACCTCACATTTCCACCAGGGAATCTGTGTTAGTCACACAGTGTTTAATTTTGGTTTGATCAACATTAGTAAATGACAGTCACTTCAACAGGTGACATACAGTAGGTCATTAGCTGGTTGAGTATTTTGAATTGGGTGCACAATTATTTTGGGATCAATAAATCAGGCACATAATACCTTAATACTGATATGGGATGATAGCCCATATACACTTATACATAATAATAATAATAATAATAATAATAATAAGCCATATATATACACTATGACCAAATATAGATGGACACATTTTCTATTGCATGCATTCAGCTACTTTAAGTTGCACCCATTGCTGACAGAGATGTGCAAATGCACACATCTTTTCTAGTCCCTGTAAAAATATGATTAATACTCTCTAGAGCAAACAAATATGAATTTAATGGTATCATGCCTAATGCCAGACAAGTGATAAATAGATATAAAGCTCCCCAGTATTGAGCCGTGGAGCAGTGGAACTGTGTTTTTTGGAATGATGATGCTACATCCAGTACTTTTGGGGTGAGTTGGGCAGTCTGAGTTGAGGCGCTCTTGCACTGAGTGCAAATGTTCACAGCAATGATCCAAAATCTGTCCATGGACAGTTGAGACAGTTACCGCAGCAAAAGCAGGATAAACTCTTTTTAATATCTTTGATTTCAGAAAAAAATCAACTTTAAGTGAGCAGTGAATGAGCCGCGTGGTCCACATAGTGTAGAATTGTATCTGTATTGCTGACTGCACTATATCCATTTCTTTTTTTGATTATCAGCAGTTTCAATATTCACATTCCAAGTTCTGAAAGAATATCCATATAAACTATATAAACAGTGTACCGCAGCATTTTCCAGCTTTAAGCAACATCCTGCTCCATGCTTTTGTTTTACTTCTTATACCAGCCTGAGATCCACAGTTTACTAATTTTGTAATAGCCGTTTATTAACTAATTAATTAATTAGTTCCCAGTTACTGTGCCAAAACAATCTGATAGCTGGCTGTATGTCTTTTTATAATCTATGACAGTACACAAACACAAGTCTGCTTGTCAGAGGACTTGAGATAAAGCCTGAGGATTGCATTGGGTTTAATTCATTTGACATGAGGTGACATGACATCAGCAAGGACAGGCTGCCTGGCATAAATGGTGCAAAACACCATGAACAGCCCATATCTGACACCCTAATGCCATGGTAGCGATTTTGGAAAAGGTGTGTAGCCAGCCGAATAACACTGTGCTAACAATTCTGGGTGAAGCCTGTAGACAGTGTACCAATGGCACGATAGTAACATATCAAAAGGCCTGAAGCCAGCGCACCAATACCACGGTAGTAATGTATGACGAGGCCTGCTAACACTGTGCTAAATTTTGGGTGAGGCTTTGGATGTATCCAGTGCACTACTGCTGCACTAGTTATATGGGATGAAGCAAGTGCGCCACTAAGCCATTCATCTGCACTAACTGGGCTAATGTTCTGCTCTTTGGGTTGGATAGCTCCTCTCAAATGACCACTAGCAGCCATTCCTTAAGAACCCTGAAGGAGGCGGTGCTGAAAGGCTGCTGGTGTTGCTCATTAAAGAGGAGGTCTGACTAGTGTTGAGTTGAGTTTGTAGGGAAAATATAAACACTAGAAAGAAAGGCATCTACGGACATCGCTCTCTCTCTCTCTCTCTCTCTCTCTCTCTCTCTCTCTCTCTCAGATAGATGAGGGTGGAATCTTCGACAGATGGGGCTGACACTCACTCTGCGCTTTAGTGCCAGCAGCAAAGCCCCCTATTTTCATATTCATTACATTTTTCTGTCTTCTTGGAAACCCCCAACCCCACACCCCACCCACCACCACCACCACCACCGACCGCTGCCATGCCACCCTGAAGGCTTTCCTCTCTCAGCAGTTTTCCAGCTCATCCGCAGCATATTGATCTCTTTTTCCCTCCCTCCCTCTATTTCTCATTGTCTCTCACTTTCTCTCTCCCCCTCTTCTACACCTGTCGTAGACTTGCTTCTCTCTCTCTCTCTCTCTCTCTCTCTCTCTCTCAGCTATTCAGGGGTCTTTGTCTCATCTGCTCTTTGGGTGTAGATTTTGATGGAGAGAGATGGGGCAAAAAAGGTAATAGAGCTGCACACACGGGTAAATATTTGCATATCTTCACTGACAGGGACCCAGAGATCGTGTCATACACACAGATGAGTAACCAAGAACATGTTCACAGAGAAGACCATCCCGTGCTCATCACTCACTCTTTTGTCTGAAGCTTTTGAACATCACCCTTCCGTGCTCCACCCACAGATGTGTTTTTCATACCATCTGTTCATAGGTTTTACGGACTGCATTTGTAGTTTAGGATGCTTTGCTCCCGCCATTTCAGTGTAGGAGCAGGTGATTGTCCAGTCAGTCTAATTCAGTCTAATTCTCTTTTGGAAAGTATAACAGTTGTTTAGAATCAATAATAACTTTATGTGGTAATAATGCCATAATGCATTAATAATATATAATACAGCTGTTATGTGTGTAATAGCTGTGTCACAGGGTGGGGTGGAGCCTTATTTAACTGATAACTCGTCCTGCATTGAGGTGTTGGGTGTCGTGTGTCCTGTGGGTTTTTCTCTCAGCTGGTGGTCCTTACAGACATCCAGCATGTGCATGAAATACAATCTGTCTCTTATGAAATGGTGCATAAGTGATGGAGTAGTGAAATGAAAAGTACACTGTGATTAAATACGGAACAGCATGGCTGTAAGAAGTTGTAAGCTAAGGAAGGGTGTACGCGTTTCAATAAACCAGCAATTGACATCCCGTCTTTCAAATTAACTAGTAAATCACAGTCAGGCTCCCTTCACACACTTCTAGTCTGGTTCATGACATACAGTCTTGAAGGCTGGGTGCAACACTGTGGCTGTAACACAAAGGCCACGTTTGGCTTTAAATGCCAGTTTAGGTTGATGGCCACTACCTAGATTCCATCACCTGAGCAGACAACGGACAAATATCTCTCCATAATGCACACACAAACTTCACATGTCTTTGATAACTTGGTTGAGTTCCATTGCTTCATTAGTGCAGGCATAAGGAACGTAGGCTTGCTTCTAAGCTTTCAAACACCTTTGGAGTTGTATCTGCCATTGTTCGTGAGAACAATGAGAGCAAGAGCTTTGCCAGTGAAAGTCAAGGGTTTTCTTTTTTTTTTCTTTTTGAAAAGGAAGAATGAAATCATTAGACATCATTACAATGGATTCCAAATTCCAATGCAAATGACAGTATAATTTTCATCAACCATTAAAAAATTTGTATAAATCAAATGTTATTGAGCAACCCTTCCAATAATAACAGCATTTTTTCAAAACTAAATAAAAAAACCAAAATGTAGTGTTCCAAATTATTAGGAACAATGGAGTTTCAAAACATTTTATAGGCTGTAAAGAACTGAAATTGGTCATTTGTTGAATTTGCAGCATTGTCGCATTTACTGAAATCATTTTCAGTCAAAAACATCTTAAACAGGCCAAGTTACATATTAACATAGCGCTTTGAAATCATATTCACAGTTGTTGCATTCATTGAACTTCTGGGTATTTGGATAGTTTCTGCAAGATATCAGAGTAGCTTCTCAGAGCTGCTGTTTTGATGTGAACTGCCTCCCACCCTCGTAGATCTTTTGACTGAGGATACTCCAAAGGAGGATGGTGGCCACACCATAAATTTCTCTCCTTTTATGCCCATATCAGCCCTACAGAAGATGCATTTCTTCAGATAGATAGATAGATCGATAGATCTATCGAACAAACTTTATTGATCCCTTGGAAGGGTTCCCTCAGGGACCATAGAAGAAAGTGCTCATACAGAAACTCACCGTCGGGGACCTTAAAGAGGCTTGCCAGCTCTCTTCCCATGATTCCAGCCCAAAACACGACTCCCAAAACCTCATTGATGTTGCAGTCTTGTTGGAGCATGATGGACATCCACCAACCATCCACTACTCCATCCATCTGGACCATCCAGGGTTGCACGGCACTCATCAGTAAACAAGACTGTGTGAAAATTAGTCTTCATGTATGTCTGGACCAACTGCAACCATTTCTGTTTGTGGCCATTGGTTAGGGGTAGCTGAATAGTTGGTTTATGCACAACAACAAGCCTCCGGAGGATCCTACACCTTGAGGTGTGTGGGACTCCAGAGGCACCAGCAGCTTCAAATATCTGTTTGCTGCTTTGTAATTGCATGTGTGCAGCTGGTCTCTTAATCTGATGAATTTGTCTGTCAGAAACCTTCTTCATTATGCCTTTATCTAAACCCATCTGTGCTCTGAATCGGCCACAAATCTCTTCACAGTACAATGATCACGCTTAGGTGTTTATATCTAATGTTTTCATGCTTTTCAGCAGCTGAGATCCTTTTTCTTTGCCATATTGCTCAAAACCTGTGGCCTGCTTAATAATGTGGAACATGGTTTTTAAGTAATTTTCCTTAAATTGGGCTCTCCCGGCAAACTAATTATCACAGGTGTCTGAGATTGATTTCAGTGATCCAAAGAGCCCTGAGACACAGTACTGTACAGGAGTTTAATTCAAAAAATAAATAATAAATATATATCTTTATGAACCTTAAATCCAATTTGCATAATAATTTGGAACACGTAAATGGTCAAACTTTGGGATTAACAACAAATCAACCATGTGGAATATTATTAAAAATCACCACCCCACCTCATCCCCAATTCCCCAACTTCTCCAAAAAGTAATGGATGGAGCTCCATCATTCCAGAGAATACAGTTCCACTGCTCCACAGCTCAGTGCTGGGTGGCTTTATATTCCCCTCTATCCCGTGCTGGGCATTAGGCATGGTACCACTCCAGACAGTCCTATTCTATTACGGGCACCTCTCTACAGGGACTTGATGAGCTGTGTGTGCATTTGCATGTTTGTGTCAGCAATGAACTGGTGGCCACAAACATGTAGAGTGTGGTATATAATTGAAAGTATATATATATATAGTTATTTTTATATAAGCATACACAAAGTATTATTCACAAGCTATTAAGTATCGCATCAGTTTCGAGCAGTGGACACAAGTGTGTGCTTTATAATGAGATATTTACGTTCATAGTTCATGACTAACTTTCCACAAGGCCCCCCTCACACCATGGCAGCACAGCTGGTCTAATATTTCTGACCGTCGAATCTGCACAACTGCACTCAATCTTGTGTGTTTGTGCTAAAATACACTTAAAATATGATGAAGCACAGAATGAACCCACATCCTGTCTGTGTATAAAAGCAGACATCTGTGTGTGTGTCCAGTCAGAGAGTCAGCTCCCGCATTAAGAGCCCAGTACCGCTGGGTTTGTCCCCCAGCTGTGCCGCATGCTGGTGCGGTTGGATTATTTGGCGTGAAGGACTACAGTCTTCCTCTCTCGCTGTTGCTAAGTGATGCACCACCTGCTCAGGACATCTGCTTGGCAATGCGGACAGAGGTGGAGGGAGTGTTCTCTTCTCTAAGGACTAAGAACCGTTCCCCAAAACGGCCTTGCACCCCAGCCTCCCAGTTTTCCAGTTTAATAGTTAAACATAGTTAAAAAAATGTGATGGATTTGTTGTATATACTTCTCACATTAACGAAGTAATTGAGAGTTTGGTGTGAAATAGTTCATTGTGGAGAAACTAGTAAGAGGTCTTTGATGGCGATAGAAACCTGCGGTCTGGGTGTTACAAATATAGCCGTTCTATTTACTGTCCAAAACAACCTCATTAGTGAACGTAAACATGTCTGCTGGGTTTTTAAATGTGATGTTAATTGAATGGTTCTGGGCATTGTAAACAGTGTGACAACAATACTTTTTCTGTATTTTACCCTGTTTAATAACATAACTTTAGTTGTTAAAACCTCTAAATAAGTAACAAAATGCTGAAATTGAGAACATTTTACATAACAGAGTGATTGTGTGGCCATTCCTGATGTATTACCATTGTCATGTAAAGGGAGATGAATCGGTTTGTGGTGCTTGTCAGTTGTGTTGTATTCTGATGCTCACTGTACTGGGCTGAGTGATGTTCTCTGAGTGTATATCAGGTTAGTGTTCTTAAGTTTTTCCTCTGCCTCATTAGTTTTGAACAGTTTACAGCAGTTGTCACTGAGCCAGTGGTAAAGAACTGACACTCTGATATAGAGATTTTCTATCACAAAACAATATCTTATGGAATCCAACAGCGCTTTCTCCATGTGTGTTGTGTCTGGTGTGACACAAACATTGTGGAAAAAGTTCAGGTTGTCTGTGCATTGCTTAAATAAACACTGTGAAAGGCTGCAAGAGCTGTAAAACTGTGTTCACAGTATTATAGGTTAACATTGCCAGCTAATCCTAACAGGTGAAAAGTACCACATTTCATACACATGGGAAAACAATCTGGTCTTCCTCATTTATGCATGACATAACCGATACTTTTGCACTGTTTTCTTTTAATATTATAATAAATATGATTGTGCATTTTATGAATGCAGCCCTATGGTTTCCTACTTTTGGTGCATTAAATGTTTTGAACGTCACAAACATTATGAACCAATCACATCAGACCAATTTAAATGGATTTGTTTACATCTCAACAATTTATTTCTTAATTATTCCTAAATGTTGTCTATAATTTAGTCCGTTTGTAGACGACAATGTGCCATAATTCTGTGTACTGTAACTCTTGCCCTCATAGCTGTAAAATATACCATCTTGAATAAGGTTCTGCGGGACGTGCCAGGGATCGACTGTTTTTCCCTGTTCCTGTTTCCCCCCCTGTGTTTAATATACTCCTCTCTCTCTTCCTCTCTCATTCATGAAGAGCTGGACACGGTTTCAGTTCTAAAGTAAACAGCCTGCTGCAGAAGTACTGAGAAATGCAGTGCAGTTGAATTTCAGTACCGTGTTGAACATGGCTCTGTAAGATCTGTGTGTGTGTTTCATCTGCCCACAACAGGAAGTTTACCACTTCTCTATTAGAGCGGTCCTGGATGGGCGTTTGGGGCAGGGGAGATGATTGTGTTTGCTTTCTGCTGTGTTTTTGTTTTTCTAACACATGTGGAGAGAGATTTCTGGCTCAAGGCACCCTGAGGACCAGGCAGCCAAGGCCCAGAATGCAACCTTTCATTATCTCTCTCCCTCACCCTCTCTCTCTCTCTCCCTCACCCTCTCTCTCTCTCTCTCTCTCTCTCTCTCTCTCTCTCTCTCCTCCCTTCCTGATTGGCTCTATTGCTACATGTTAGCAGCAATAACTACAACCAGTATTTTCTCTAACTTGATACAAAGTCAAAACACAACATCTCTATGGGGTTCAATTCTTCTCTATAGATTAGCGTTTCTCTTTTGGCTCACAGTCTTGAGTAAGAGACCGTCTACTTCAGAATATGCAGCTAGAGAGCTACCCTCTGCATTGTCCTACAACCACCACCATGTTTAGCAGCTTTACATTGCTCAGCAGCTAGATCAGAGTGCAAAGGACCTGACTTGGAATACCACTTGTAGTGGTGCAATGACTAACATTCGGGCCAAACATTTCCATTTGTCTATGGGTAGAGGTGTGATTTCCCCCTCTGGGAACACACAGGGCTGAGGGCTCGGCAGTATGTTCAGCAACCAGGCTGTAGTGAAAAATGTTATGCACACAGGGCGAGGGAGGGGGGCAGCCATACATTCATTGGACAAGGTGGTAGTATTGTATGCAAGGTGGTAGTATTGTATGATTACGGCTGCCAATGGCATCTTTTTGGTCTGAAGAATGGTACTCTGTGTGAAAGGGCCTTTACTGTGGATACTCAAACACTGACCTTAACTGAGGCTAGAGAGTCTTGTTGTTATTCTAGTGACCGAATGGGTTCCGGCCTGTCTGGTAGTTCTGTGAGATTATCAGTGGTCTTAAGGCTCTCACTTTAATGTTGTGCAGCCCTTTCTACACTGATATGTGAGTGGATTGCAGTTTAGCTATATAAACTTGAATATTAGTGAGGGCTGGCAGTGTTCAATCAACTGAATCTCATCAGTTTATTACATTTCATTATTTCTTACTTGAGGGTGCAAGTACTTTTTCATTTGACTGATTTAATTTTGCTCCATGAAGTAATAATTAAAAGATGTTTTGATTTTAATACAGTTGTCCGTCCGTCCGTCCATCTTCTTCCGCTTTATCCAGGGCCGGGTCACGGGGGCAGCAGTCTAAGCAGGGATGCCCAGACCTCCCTCTCCCCCGACACCTCAGCCAGCTCCTCGGGAGGGACCCCAAGGCGTTCCCAGGCCAGCCGAGAGACATAGTCTCTCCAGCGTATCCTGGGTCTACCCCGTGGTCTCCTCCCAGTGGGACGTGCCTGGAACACCCCCCTGGGGAGACGTCCAGAGGGCATCCGAAAAAGATGCCCGAGCCACCTCAACTGGTTCCTTTCGATGTAGAGGAGCAGCGGCTCTACTCTGAGCTCCATCCGGGTCACCGAGGATCTCACCTTATCTCTAAGGGAGCGCCCGGCCACCCTATGGAGGAAACTCATTTCGGCCGCTTGTATCCGCGATCTTGTCCTTTCGGTCATTACCCACAGCTCATGACCATAGGTGAGGGTAGGAACGTAGATTGACCGGTAAATCGAGAGCTCTTCACCACAACGGACCGATACACCGACCGCATGACTGCGGCAGCAGCACCGATCCGCCTGTCAATCGGCGGTTGTTTATTTCTGTAATTTGCTGTACTTTCTGTTTTTTAAAGATCTAAAGTCATACAGGAAATTGTGGCAAAATCTTCACAATAATCTGACCCCCTTCTTCAGCTTCAGCTCTCCTGTTAATTCTCAGCATATTTCTGTTTCTCGTACTTTTCCCTTCACTCACTGTGCTCATTAGCTGGAGAAACCACGGCTGGTGTTGGGAGTCCGTGCTTTGTGCCAGATGTGTGATGTATTTTGTATTATTAAATGTATATTTCTGGTTCTGAAATCTGTTAGAAAGTAGTCGGCACACACACTCGTGAAGCACACAGCCACTGAATTCTGTTAATGCGTGTGTTGCTTGGCAACCATATCCTACTGTAAATGAACTGTTACTTGAAATAATTATTCACTCTCTTTGGGTCATTTCACCAGCCTGTAACTGTGGTGAAATCCCTGCAACCCGCAGCCTGCTCTGGCATTCTGCTTAAATGTGTTCTCCCTCCAGCCGCAGTGGGTCTCACAAGCTGTAATCCGTCACTGGTGTATTTGGGTGACCCTGTAAAGAGTGGGTTACACAGTCTGGCTCACTAAAGACAAAGGTAGTCCTATAGGCCGACAGATGCTCCACTTTAGGGAATTTTTTCCCATTGGGCAAAGGCTGGTTAATGCTCCCTGTTTTTGATTAACACTATTTTGAGGGTCTATTTTAGATGCTCAGGAGTCGACTGAGGTCCAAAACAAAGATCCACTAGTTGATTTCTGATGTTCTTCAAAGTATTTTTATATTTATATTTAGTTTGATTTGCAAATGTGGGTGTATACAGCATGTGCATACACCTGCACATACACCTCCTACTGAAATGTCCTTTATATATATATATATATATATATATATATATATATATATATATATATATATATATATATATATATATATATATATATACTATA